>JASDQU010680613.1:25592-55705 GCA_032191745.1 Picea mariana
GGGTATTAGCCCAATAGGTTATTATGTTGGTTTCTTCAGCTTTGTATAGTAGATATGTGTAATGTCTTTGAGCTCTTAGATGATATGTTAGGGATTTCATGCATGTATTTGATAAATCCAATGATGAAATGTGATTGGCATTGCTATGATCCTGAGGACTGATGAGCCCATGGAGGGCGTAGTTTTTGATGTGCAGGACAATACCCGACGAACAGGTACCAGTGGACTGGTACACATGGGGATATGATTAGCTAGGACCTCCATGGGGATGAAGAGCCCATCAGATGGTTGCTGGGATGGCAGAGACAGGACAACGTTGTGATGAGCCAATGCACGAGAAAGAAGAAGGACATCCTACCCAAGACATTTTGGCAGAGCCCGGCCTAGGGGGGATCACCCACTACAGATGGGACGATTTCTTTTGATGGACAGGATGCCACCTGAGGCAGCTGGACATTTTCTGGAGCATGTGGCAGTGCGCTGGGGTCATTTGGCACGTGTGGCAGCTTGGAGGATCCCTAGAAGGGCCAACGTTCTGCTTCCTGGATGCTGAGATTGCCTAAAAAGGGCCAACGTCTCCCTCAGAGGGGCCTGATGTCTCCTTTTTAGCTCATATTATGACATTTCTTAGCATTTAATGTAAAAATAGTGTAAAATTGTTAGTCAACCTTGTCGGCTATTTTAATGACCTATTGTTGTAATTAAAGGTCATAAGATTGGTATAAATAGAGGACGTTAGGCCTCATTTTTAGAATAACACAACTCACTCTCTTGTGAGAGATCATTTTTAGTCTTTTGGCTTGGTACATTGGCTCTTAGAAGTGAGGCGCAACTCTTGTGGAGGATTGTTCTTGGCATGTTATGGTGTTTTCTCTCATTGGAAGGTTTACAACTAGGGTTTGATAAGCTCTCTTCATGACTTGTAAGTGTATTTCTTATGCAAAAATTCTTAAATGAATGGTTGTAAGTTAAATCTCTTGCATTTATTGTTACATTGCTATTATATTGCTTAATCTTGAAACCCTAGGTAGCAAGCACACAAGTAGGTCCTTGCTATATGTCCCCATGGTTGAGAAATTTGTTTTAGCCATTGATTAAGGAGGATTTAGCCTAGTCGTTGCTACACTAGCCATCCTTTTTCTGAGTTATCTTTTGAACATAAGTTGAAGAAAGAAGACGTCATAGGCCTAGTTGATTCTACACCTAGGGTTTTGACTTTTAGGGTTTGAAGGGCCTTGCTCTTGCAACACTTTTCACCCTTAGATTTGTGTTTTAAAGCTAGTCGTTTTTCCAAGGATATTTGAGGAAAGAGGGAGGAGCATGAGGCCTTGCTTAAGCAACAACGGAATGAGCCTTCTCCCCTTAGGGTTTTGATTCTAGGGCCTTGCCATTGCAGCACCATAGAACCTAACTCTCCAGTCCTTAGATTTTGACCCTCCCGAGATCTTGCCCTTGTTTCTGACTCTATAATACCCTAAGGCACTAGTCTATCTCTCCAACGTTGAGCTTGTTGTGCCAAAACAACTTTTCAAAACTCTTAAATTTGAAACCCTAACTAACCCTAACGTCTACTAACCCTAGATTAATGATGATGTCATGCCTTGTTTGAGCTCTTGGNGGCACTAGTCTATCTCTCCAACGTTGAGCTTGTTGTGCCAAAACAACTTTTCAAAACTCTTAAATTTGAAACCCTAACTAACCCTAACATCTACTAACCCTATATTAATGATGATGTCATGCCTTGTTTGAGCTCTTGGTTGATAGAAAATGTTGTGGCTTAGTCATCCAAAGATAGACATTGATGTATTGATAGTTCTCATTGGCCAAATAACAAAACGTTGACTTCTTTGTCTATTAAACTAACCCTAGAAGAAAGCTAACGTCATCTCTAGTAAGCTTGATGCAACAACTGCATGTATATGAGCATTTAATGATATTTAATGCATTAAGTTAGTTAAAGGGTTGATTATTTCCATTGGATGCTATATCGTTCAGGTATTTATTGACAAGTAATATTATAAACCATTGTCATCATTGCAATCATTGACTTCGTCAATAATTACTGTTATTTATGCTCATGTATATTAAATATTGATAATCATTGACAAATGAAGTATAAACCACTATTTACATGTATTAGTTTTATTGTTGCCTTGTCTCGCAAACAGGTGCTTCTTTTGTGGTATTTCTTCATTTTTGACTATCTTCTTGGCAGTAATCTGTGAAGGGAAAACTCACCTTGATCCTTTAAGCCTTTGCCTTTCAGAACCCCAGATTACCAGGGACATCTCCCTTGGGCTTAGCCACCCTAAATAGAAAGATCCCCCCATCGAGGTGACAGTGGGTGGGGAAGCTCCTGTTACGCCAGTTTGACCCTTAACCTTCAGCTACTTGACCTAAACAAAAAACTGAGCGATAATAGGCCCCACTTGTGGCTCAGCTATTGCGTTGTGTGTCCTTCAGATGGATGGTCCCGATCCTTTCGGGATTTCTGGTACCGGAGGTTCACGAGGCAATTTTCCTCAAAATCTTGATTGACCAAACCGCGAAAGCACGGATGTACACCGTGTGTCCTCCAGCGGAACAATCAAGATGGTATTTGATGTTGGAAGAGGGATGCCTCCATTACTAGGATCGCTTGACGTGACCGGGTGCTAGGACCATAGGGTTAGCTTCAAAGGCACTTATCGACGTTTTGGGGTTTTGAGATGTAGAATGACGTGAAACCCTCACCCTTCGAACTCCTGAATACTGAAATGCCGACGTGACTAGATCTCGCACCACATGTGCTTTGTATGGACGACTGATATCTTTTCTTGCATGCAATATAGACGCTACCCATTGCACTAATCCCGGTGCAACTCTGCTAACCGCGATTTCCCGTCGACCGTCGATCTGCTCCTATGGATGAATCTGGGCCACTGACAACAAATTTCACCAGTTTACTTGCTTGGAAGCCTGAAATGAGATTTTTCCGTGCTGTGCTTGGGCACTTCTCGTGCAACTTGCAGACCTGAATATTCTTGTGCCCAAGACAAGAATTAATGTTAACACCAAGGATTCGTCTTTTATTTCAAGAATATCAACAAAGTCTATGCAGATAGCTATAGAGGCTAAAATCGTGTAGTCAAAGCAAATATGAGTTTATCAACAATCAAGTTCCTCACACATTCATTAAAACTCTAACGCTGAAATCTATACTCAACAAAATTGAAATCTGATCTATAACATGATGTGAATTAAAGGCATTTAACTAAATTGTTGAATTGATCTAAATAAGAAACAATAATTGAATTTATGAAAGTTCTCAATAAACTAATCTATCAATGACTATTTAATCTACTGGAAATAACAACTAAGTATTGTAAATTGAGAAGGAACAACAAATGTACTTTAAACGAAAGGAACAACAAATGATGAATTAAGCAAAAGGAAAAACAAATTCTAACTTAATAAAAGGAAAAACGTATGTGAAAATGAGAGGAACTGTCGATCAAAAAACTTCATCAATGAGAAGTTGAACAACAATCAGTAACATTCAAATGAAGCATCTATCTTCTGTAACCAAACAACATAATTAATCTACAAAAATATCAACACACTCATGCATTCATCTTGACTGTTGCAAAAGAGATTTAATTCACAAAACTGAAATCAAATCGATACAATTATAGATTGAGACAGTAACTCCTTCACTCTGGGCCCTTGGTCCTCATAAGCACTACTGCTAGAAACTTAGTATGCAAAAATGGTGAAAACGCCCAAAGCTTCTATTAATTTCATAACTGGTACAACATTTACAACAGATTACTTGCACATAGCAATTCTGAGTTCTGAATGCTTGGATAACTTTCTTAGATGTCTTTCTATGGTTCATTACTCTCTATATATTACAATGATATGGGTAATTTAAGCCATCCCGAGGATCGAGAGATCCTCAGGATTTCTTTTACTATTTTTAAAGTTTACAACATAGAAAATCAATCTTCCTCAAAACTGCTTTGCGCCTGATCTCTTTATCTTCCAATAGTCTTCGTATCTTCAAAATCTTTGAGTTTAACAAAATCTGTCCATTCCTGCAATAAAATCAAACAATTCCAACTGAATTTTAGAATTTATCTAATATTACTCAATAATATTTCTAGAAGACTTTTTAATAATTTTCTATCCTAATTATTTTTAATTAATGGAAAAATCAATCAAGATTATATCATAAACCATGGGAATAAGGAGAATAAGGGGGTTCCTCTATGATCCATAGGTCTAATCCAGTCTCCCTTTTCATAAAAACCTTGTGTGCTTTAGCTCACCTGGTTTGGTTCTTGGTAAAAGACAAGAATGCTTGAAATTGTATATCTCCAATGAAAGGAATAGGGTTATCTTTCCTGTTCTCCCCTAGGATGTAGTTGTGAAGGTATAATTCACACAGAAACTACTGCACTCCTTCTTCTTGTTCTCTAAAGCATGAAAGAATCTCAGAAATAGTGGTGAACTCAAATGGTTTTCCTACTCTTATATATTTTATTTTTAGCAACAAATAATGCTCCAATAAAAATAAGGTGTAATTGGTGGTAGGAGCCCTATAGGCCACTATATTAGAATAAGCAGAGAAAATTTCTTTGATTTTGCCCAAAGCTTTATCTAATTAGCCTTGTACTTTCTTTACCTTCACTTGAGCCCTGGTTAGCTCAACATAAGTCTCGTTCTCTATTGCTGACATGGATTTAAGTTGTTTGACAACTCTCTGATGCTCTGCCATGATCACCATTTCATCTCTGTTATGAGTTAGTGCTTGTTGGGATTGCACCAGCTTTGCCTCTAACCTGTTAATGACAACACTCTGTTCAAGAGACTAAAATGCTTCCTCAGTCTAGAAGGTTGTCTCTTCTATTGTTGGGGTATATGTATGGGTCTCTGCATCAATGGTCTCTAGAGGAGAAGGGAAACCTGTAGAAAGCACTTCCTCAAGTTGAGAAACTATTTCTTCTGTTGCTGGATTTACTATTTGAGTTTCTATTTCATGTGTTTCCAAAGGAATCACTTCTTCAATTTGAACAATTGCTTCCTCTACTGTTGGAATCTTTGTTTGAGCTTCCATCTCTGTTGTTTCTTCAGGGGCATGCAAATCTATCTGTGTTCCAACATAACTTGTATGGACTGTCCTCCTACGAAGTGGGTTTCTTCCCTGTGTTCTAGGCCTTTTGGATTTCTTCCTTTCATAGGCATTATCATCTTGCTCCAATTGTTTCATTAATTATTTAATTATTTCTTTGAGTCTACCAACTTTTTGTTTCAGTACTTTTATTTTTTTAACCCTCTTTCTCAATATCATGTTTTCCTTTTTCAATTTTCTGATTTTATTATGGCCTTTTCCTGTTGTTTTATGGGGAATGTCAGGGTTTTCCTCACCTTGATCAACCAATGATTGTTCCTATGTTTCTTCTGTGTGCTTTGTTTGTTCTACAGGGTTATTTACCTCAGTGTGAGGTTCTGGTTGTTTTGTATCTTCGGGGAATGTCATCTCTATGTCAAGGAGGTCCAAAGCAGGGTTTGAAGAAGAAGCTGGTGCTTGGTGTTCTTCATACATTCTTTTGAATTTGGTAACTGATGTCCCTAAATTCCTCAGAACTTGAGCCATCTCTACCTCATAAATTTTGAAAAACTGTTCTACAAGGCTTTCAACTGATGGCTCTGTATTTTCCTTTAAGGGTTGTTCTGTCTGTTCAATTTCCTGAGTATTTTCCTGTGAGGGTTGTTCTGTCTGTATAGCTTCCTGGGTTTCTTCAGATTGTGCTATCATTTTACTTCTTCTTCTCTTCTCAGTGGGGGTTTTAGGAACAACAATTGTTCTTTTTCTTTTCTTCTTTGAAGTTTCTGCATGTGTGGTCTGAATTTCTACCAGCTAGATGGGGTCTACCTCAATTTTAGGCTGGGGTAATGGGACTTCAATTTGGGAACTATCTCCTCCTTCCCAGGTAGTCTCAATTTCAAGCTTGGGTAATGGAACTTCTATTTGGGCGCTATCTCCCCCTTCCTGTGCTGCCTCAATTCCCTGTGGGGGGTTTTCATGGTGTAATTCAGGTTGCTCCATTTGTAGAGGCCTATCAACCTCGATTTGATCACCCCAAGTTATTTGTGTTTGGCTCAGGGCCCTGTTTACTATCAACTTTACTAGTCCATGGTGACTAATTATAGTGACAAAATCTTTAGCCTTCTGAGTTCTTGCAGCTACTTCATGTAACATGACATTTAGAAAAAAATGGTAAATTGATTACTAACCTTTGTTTGAGTGCTGATAACAATTTGAGGTGGCATGGCTGCACCACATCGTACCTCCCATAATAGGTGATATATATTTGTATTATTCCTTCCATCTCCCTCCATGGTTCACTGAGAGCATTGGGGTTGAGTCCCTTTCCCTTTTTATCAAGTTCTTCTCTGAAATCTACAAAATATTCCACAACCTCCTTGAGCGTTGTATACTTCCCGGTCCACTGTATGCCTGCCTTGGGGAGGCCTGTAAACTCTTCTATAATTTCCTCAGTGACCAGAATTCGTCTGTCTTGGACCATGGAGACTCCTCCCTACAAGTTTTGGAAAAATGTGAGCGTGATATTCGTGTCATATCCTTGCAACCTGTTGAACTACCCTGTCCACCCCAGATGGTGTAAAATTGTTCTTGCTTGTTCAGTTACCTGTAGTAATGTGGGCTCTTGGTGCACACTTCTACCACCCATGTTTTCTATGAGAATATGAGGACGACTATCGTTCCTTGCTGCAACTTAGTTCGACTAGCTTTGGAAGCAATATTACAAGAAATAACAAATATCATAGAACAACAAGTGTATAAAAATGTGATTTTTCCCATTTATTACAATCATTATGATCTATCGGAAAATGTACAGAATATATGCCCCCTCATAAATGGAAAGGTCAACCTCGACCGTCAAAATGTACAAGTATAATAATGGTCGGTAATTCAATTGAGGTGTGATTACTAAGCTGTCGCCTCTGCTGGGAAAAATAATCATTAATAACTTTCAAAAATCACTTTAACGGTAATTATGAACAATCATCACTTTGTGAGGAAAATTCAAATTGAGATACCTATGTTAAAAAATGTTTAAGGAAAAAAGACTCCAAATAATTTTTAAATTTGTTCACATATTTTAGAAATGTTCCACATATCATAACGTTGTAAATCCCCCTTGTTATTGGATATAACCGAAATGATAGCCTCGTTTTTAGGGAAGGAAATCTAGGAACACACAAAAAACTTGGTGTATTAAAGATAAAATTCGATACCACAGGCAGAGACACTATTGCTAGCAGGCGTCCATAGCCTCGACAGGGTTGCATTTTAACCCATAGATGAGCCTGTATCCTTAATAAATAGTTTGAATCGTCTTTTCCCAAAAAGAAAACTATCCTAGTTTGGTAGCCAGATAACGATAATGCCACTCACTAGATCGTAACTTAAGTGAACAAGTCGGCTCGTGATGAGACTTCTTGTCCTTTGACAGAATAAAAATGCCAAAGGCCATTTCCCTGGTGTGGTAGCCATAGTGGGAATGTCACTTATGTTATTATCTGATGATCATGGTAGGTTGGCTCATGATGAGACCCCCTATACTTTGTGGGAGAAGTTTATTACTTTACTTATATTTAATATAATTTTTTTTTTAGGTTCTATCAAGGGAGGCTCATCTACTCCTTAAGAGTGAGGGATGGCGTAAGAAGTGTAAGAATGCCAAGTAAAAAATGTGCTTTAGACTCCTTATTATAATATGAAGGAAAATTGTCATTCAAGTATATGTAGATATATAGGGGAAATAAACGAATTATGGTGGTTAATGAATTATGAACCATTTTTAAAATAATTCAGAGAAATTAATTGAAAAACAATTCGATAAGGTATGTTAAATAGTCCACAAAAAAATGACAAATCGTTACTTATGATCATTAGAAGTAGTGCTGATGAAAATTAATTAATGAAGGTCATACTCAAAGGAGTGAATGATGTAATAATGGCATGCATGTTCATGAGAAAAGAATCGTGACTTTTGAGGAAAAAAAAGGAACAACAATAAGGAAAAACATAGAAGGAACAACTCTATTCACAAAGGGAACAACAATCGTTACTTTCAGATGGACGAAACTACCCGCAAAGGGAACACAAATCGTACGAAGGGAACGCCAGTTGTTCTTTTGAAATGAACGACAACCATACGCAAAGGGAACAACAATCACATGAAGGGAACGAGAGTTGTTTTGTTCGAAATGAACGAAAACTACACGCAAAGGGAACAACAATTGCACGAAGGGAATGACAGTTGTTCTGTTCGAAATGAACGACAACTACACGCAAAAGGAACATCAATCACATGAAGGGAATGACAATCATTTTGTTTTAAATGAACAACAATGATGATGTTCAAATTTTAACATCTAGTTAAGTGATTGGAAACTTCCCACATAGATTTTTGTTTTAGTGAATCTATAATTGATTAGTCATCAACTAAATTCATTCAATTTATATGGGTAAGTTTATTCAATAAGTGAAGTGTTTTATGGTTTGTTAGTGTCATTCATTCATTACAATTGCTTGATTTTTGTTGTGGAACATGACATATTCCTCTTTTTGAAAAAAACAGGGTTTATATTTGATGATTTTTACAAAGTGAGATAGGAGCAAGGAACAAAAAATAGTGCTAATTATATTCATTATAGTCATTTTTTCTAGTTCCTATTCTCTCAATTGAATTTCCAAAAAAGTAAAAAAAGTAAAAAATCAATCAAATCTGTAAAGAAAGCTATATAAAATATGTACAATGCTGATAAAAATCATCATTTTATGAAGTTGAAGCTACTGGGTTACCTTCCCAGCTAGCTAAATCTAAACAGTAGGGTCCTTACTTACTTCTTGGCAAAATGATTCTTTTGAAAGCAGTCGATGGTAGAGTTGTAGCCGATGCCCATTTACCAGAAAAGGAGAACTAGACTCGTCGATGGTAACTAAAGTGACAATGCCGTTATCGTGAACTTCATTGATTTCGTATGGTCCCAACCATCTTGTCTATAATTTTCCAGGAAAATCATGAAACCTGGAATCATAGAAAAGTGCCCAATCACCTTTCTAGAAGGATTTATTCTTGATATGTTTATCGTGCCAGCTAGCTCTCTGATGTTTAATAACAGATGTACGATGCAGGGTGAACAATCGTGTTTTGTCTAACTCATTGAGCTGGTGTAGGCACTGTTTATGTGCCTTTGTAAGATCCACTCCAATTTCCCGAGCCATCCTCAGAGTCTTGATATCAAATTCTATTGGAAATATGGGTTCTTTTCCATAGACTAGATGATAAGGAGAGTAGCCAATAGTGTTACGCCATGTCGTGCGATAAGCCCATAAGGCATTTGGAAGCTCAACTGCCCAATTCTGATGGTTTGTTGAGACTGTTTTTTTCAAAATTGCCTCCAAGACTTTATTGGTACTTTCTACTTGCCCATTTTCCTGTGGCTGGTATGGGGAAGTAACTCTGTTTTTGATATGATAATTGATCAGGGTGGCCGTGATTCTATGGGATGTAAATTGCAACCCTCCGTCAGTGATTACTTCCCTGGGTAATCCATAGTGTACAAATAATTTGAAGAGAAATTTAATGACTTCTTCCTCTGTTGCGTTTGACAGGGCTACTTCCTCTACCCATTTGGTCATGCAGTCTGTTGCAACTAACATATAAGCCTTCTGATTTGATTTTGGATTGAAGGGGCCAACAAAGTCCAATGCCCATGTTTCAAAAGGTTCTGTGACTATTTGTGCTTGCAGGGGCATTTCATCAGCTTGGTTGGGTCGACCCATCCTTTGACAGCTATCACAAGCATGTACATACTTCTTCACATCCTTAAATACTGAGGGCCAATAGTATTCCATATGTAAAATCTTATGCCTAGTTCTGCGTTCTATAAAATGTCCACCACAAGGATCATCATGACCCGCCTTCAAAACATCATAAATTTCATCATCCCTTACACATCTTCAGATCTGGAGGTTAGCCCCTGTGTGGAACAAATATCCACCAATCCAAGTGAATCATGCACTGCACTGTACGATCTATTTCCTTTCCCTTGGTGATAGATGTGCTGGTAGTTTCCCGGTTGCTAGATAATTAGCCACATCAGCGTACCATTGTGTTTTAATAGTGACCACGAATAGGTGTTCATCTGGAAATTGGTCTTCCACTGTCATAGAATCATCTGTTTTGGGTATGTGGGCCAAGAAATCTGCGACGAGATTCTCTCTTCCGGGCCTGTCCTTGATGGTGATGTTGAATTCTTGAAATAACAACAACCACCGAGTAACCCACCCATTAGTGATTGGTTTGTTAGCTAGATATTTAATGGCAGAATGATCAATATACAAAATAACTAGGTAGCTTGTTATATAGTGGCATAATTTATTGATAGCATGTATAATGGCTAAAAATTCTTTTTTCTGTTACCGTATAATTTAATTCAGTGGGAGTGAGATTTTTGCTAATAAAGTAAATAGAATAAGGTTTCTTGTTTTCTTCCTGTCCAAGGAAAGCGCCTATGGAGATATCCGATGCATCCGTAGAAATATGAAATGGAAATTTCTAGTTTGGTCCTCTCAGCCTGGTGTTGTTGAGACCATCTTTTTAAGTCCTACAAATGAAACATCACACTTGTCAGACCACTGAAATTCCGCATTACCAGTTAAAACATGTAAAGGTGCAACTGTTCTTGAAATTTTTTCTATAAATCTGCGGTAGTATCCTGCAGCACCAAGGAAACTACATACCTTAGTTTGTGTACGGGGCGTAGGCAGATTAAGGATTACCTCTATTTTTGTTGGGTCTACCCTGATTCCCTCTACAGAAACATAGTGTCCCAGTACCACACCTTTGGTCATCATCATATGACATTTTTCATGAGTCAAACACAACCTAGTAGCAATGCATCATTCCAGTACCTTCTCTAGATTGCTCAGAGCTTGATCAAAATCAGTGCCAAAAGGGGTGAAATCGTCCATGTAAACTTCAAGTCCTTCATTAATCAAATCAGAAAATATTCTCAAAATGGCCCTCTGGAATGTGGTTGGAGCATTACATAATCCAAAGGGAAATACTCTATATGAAAAGGTACCCCAGGGACATGTGAATGTAGTTTTATCTTTGTCTTCTGGAGCAATCTTGATCTGATTATAGCCACTAAAACCATATAGGAAGGAGAAGAATTGATTCCATGATAAAGTGTCAAGGAATTGATCAATAAAGGGTAAGGGAAAGTGGTCCTTCTGGGTAGCTTTATTGAGTTCTTTGTAGTCTACACAGATTCTCCATTTCCCATTCTTCTTGGGGACAATTACTAGTGGGGAAACCCACCGACTATCTGAGATAGAATATATAAAATCAACATCCAACAGTTTTTGTAACTCTTCTTTAACAACATCCATGATATTAGGGTTCAATATTCGTTGGGGTTGTTGGATGGGTTGAACATATTTCTCAATATAGATATGATGTGTACAGAGTTGGGGATCAATGCCCTTCATGTGAGGATATTCCCAAGCAAAAGCCTGTTGATATTTAGAAAGGATTTGAATCAATTTATGTTGTTTTTTCTCATTTAAATTAGCATTAATATTCAGAAACCTCCCTAGTGCAATTTCAACTGATTTGTTGTTATGGACAATAGTAGTGGGGATCTGTTGTTCCATCAGTTCTTCAAAATTAAGGATCTCCCTGTGCTTCATTATCTAACACAACTTTTAACATTTGACATGTTGGATTGCTTATAATGGTTGGGTTGTTAATGAAGCTACTAATCACATCATCTTCTAGTTGGTTCTTGAGTCTAAGAGCTTCTTCCAACGTGAGAGGAGGTTGTAGATCCTTTTCTGGATATCTAGGTGGTGGTAACTGCTGATGTATAATAGGCAAACTTGGTTTAGCTGGAGGATACAAAATGAGGTTCTTTGTATCACTTCCTCTAGTGATAATCATGCTGCCTATGCAACATCCTATGTATGCATCTGTTGTTGCGAGCCATGGTCTTCCCAGTTTTAATGGGTCTCCATCAAGTCCACTTCTTGGGTTGATAATGAGGAAATCAGCTGGGTATTCCCAAGATTCGACTGAAATTTCTATATCTTGTAATGTGCCGATTAGTCTAACCACTGATCTATCATCAAATTGTAACATAATTGAAGTAGGTTCAAAGGAGGTGAAACCCAGGATGTTATAGGTCTCGATGGTCAGGATATTAATGGTTGCCCCCAAATCCACTAGTGTATTTGGAAAAGAACAGACCTATATCTGATCTGTTACTATGGGATTCCCTAGGTCTTCATACTTGACCGGCTCCTGTTTACCTAGAATGAGATCAGACAAGGCTCCTACCACATGAACAATTGATCGATTTTTAACTTTCYTGACAACATTCTTCCCACATAATTCCTTAATTATCTTTGCATAAATTGGGATGCCTTGTAGAGCCTGTAGGAGTGGGATCTTAAAATATAGATTCTCTAGTTYCCCTACAATGTCAAAGTTAGGATATACAATTGGTTTATCTATCATTATAATTTCGGGGAATGGGGGAGGAGGAGTTATGTCCTCATCGATATTTTGTTGCTCGACTATGTTTCCTCCCCGCTTTTCTTCTTCCGTTATGACCAAAGTCGAGGGTGTTATTGTTGGTTGTATATTATTTTTACTCTCCTTCTCTTGGTGAATGTTACTTCCTTTAGGAGAAATTATGTGCCCTTACCTCAACCGGAGTTTGTTGCACCCTACAAACCTGATTTCCCCGTCCAAATTCTCAATAATTTTCACAAGCTAGGCTGGTCTATTATTGGGATTTATTGGCCTGGGTGTTCTATTTGGGGTGATTTATTATTTGATCCCCTAGGGAATTTAATCACGCTACCTTTATCTGGGATTTCAGGTATACCTTCTCCTATCACAAGAGATCCAGGATCATGTGGTGGTGATGGGTTTGCTTTAGCAACCCTGCTGGTCTCTCCTTCTCTTTCTTCCAGATTACAAGAATTTACCTCCTCTAAAGGGCTGAGAGGTGGAATATCTGTATTTTGAAAACTTTGTTCAGTCCCTTCAGTTTTTCTATGAACCTCATCATGGGATGTAGTTGGTGAATTTTCTACTTGATGGATTCATGTATAACCTTTCCGAGGTCCAAGCGAATCTTGAGATTCATCTTTTCGGATGATGTCGTCTATGAAAGTGCTTGTTCCAGGGAGCACTGGGCCCTGGGATTTTGTAGTTTTTGGTGGGGTTTTGGTTTTTCAGGTTCTTTCTTCTTAGTCATACACACTTCACACAAAATTCTAAGTATCTAAATGACCTCTATGCATCAACTGAATATAGGCGCTGGCACAAGCATTTTATTTGTTGCCTACGTAGGTTCTTACCTTCTGTTTTCAATACCTCATCCTCCATAGACACAACCTATGCTATCTTTGACATTCTCCCGGAAAACGACGCCAAAATGTTGGGCTCTAAAGATGTCCTAAAACAACCGTAGTTTAACATTATTGGGCTGGTCTATTATTGGGATTTATTGGCCTGGTCTATTATTGAAATTTCTTGGCCTGGGTGTTCTATTTGGGGTGATTTATTATTTGATCCCCTAGGGAATTTAATCACGCTACCTCTATCTGGGATTTCAAGTATACCTTCTCCTATCATAGGGTATCCATGATCATGTGGTGGTGATGTGTTTGCTTTAGCAACCCCGCTGGTCTCTCCTTCTCTTTCTTCCAGATTACAAGAATTTCCCTCTTCTAAAGGGCTGAGAGGTGGAATATCTGTATTTTGAAAACTTTGTTCAGTCCCTTCAGTTTTTCTATGAACCTCATCATGGGATGTAGTTGGTGAATTTTCTACTTGATGGATTCGGGTAGAACCTTTCCGAGGTCCAACCGAAGCTTGAGATTAAGCTTTTCAGATGATGTCGTCTATGAAAATGCTTCTTCCAGGGAGCACCGGGCCCTGGGATTTTTTAGTTTTTGGTGGGGGTTTTGGTTTTTCAAGTTCTTTCTTCTTAGTCATACACACTTCACACAAAATTCTAAGTATCTAAATGAACTCTATGCATCAACTGAAGATAGGCACTGGCACAAGCATTTTACTTGTTGCCTACATAGGTTCTTACCTTCCGTTTTCAATACCTCATCCTCCATAGACACAACCTATGCTATCTTTGACATTCTCCCCGAAAACGATGCCAAAATGTTGGGCTCTAAAGATGTCCTAAAACAACCATAGTTTAACATTAATTTATCAACCCGAGGATTTGTCTTTTATTTCAAGAATATCAACAAAGTCTATGCAGATAGTTGTGGAGGCTAAAATCGTGTAGTCAAAGCAAATCTAAATTTATCAACAATCAAGTTCCTCACACATTCATTAAAAATCTGAAGCTAAAATCTATACTCAACAGAATTGAAATATGATCTAAAACATGTTGTGAATTAAAGGAATTTAACTAAATTGCTGAATTGATCTGACTAAGAAACAATAATTGAATAAACTGATCTATCAGTGACTATTTAATCTACTGGAAAGAACAACTAAGTACTACAAATTGAGAAGGAACAACAAATTTTCTTTTAACGAAAAAAGTATGCGAAAATGAGAGGAATTGTCGATCAACAAACTTCATCAATGAGAAATGGAACAACAATCGGTAACATTCAAATGAAGCATCTATCTTCCGTAACCAAACAACACAATTAAACTATAAAAATATCAACACACTAATGCATTCATCTTAACTGTTGCAAAAAAGATTTAAATCACAAAACTGAAATCAAATCGATACAATTACATATTGAGATAGTAACTCCTTCAGATTGGGCCCTCGGTCCTCAGAAGCACTGCTGCTAGAAAATTAGTATGCAAAAATGGTGAAAATGCCCAAAGCTTCTATTGATTTCATAACTGGTACAACATTTACAATAGACTGCTTATACGGAGCAATTCTGAGTTCTGAATGCGTGGATAACTTTCTTAGATGTCTTTCTATGGTTCATTACCCTCTATATATTACAATGATATGGGTAATTTAAGCCATCCTGAGGATCGAGATATCCTTAGGATTGCTTTTACTATTTATAAAGTTTACAACATAGGGAATCAATATTCCTCAAAAATCCTTTGCGCCTGATCTCTTTATCTTCCAATAGTCTTCGTATCTTTAAAATATTTGAGTTTAACAAGATTTGTCCATTCCTGCAATAAAATCAAACAATTCAATCCGAGTTTTAGAATTTATCTAATATTACTCAATAATATTTCTAGAAGACTTTTTAATCATTTTCTATCCTAATTATTTCTAATTAATGGAAAAGTCAATCAATATTATATCATAAACCATGGGAATAAGGAGGATATTTGTACCTTTTCCTCAACTCAACAAGCTACCAAATTTGTTGATAAGTTATCTGATGCAATGTTTGATAGTTATTTTCTTTAATGATGAAGATAAATTGTTGTGTTATTATGTGATTGATGATTAGAGTTAAGTGAATTATTTTACTTGCCATTGTTTATCACATGCATGTTTTCTTCTGATAAAATGTATCTCAGTCAGTAATTGGAATACCCGCAAGGCTAATGTATTAGTACTAGGTCGGTGGTAGACGATCATTGTCTGCATGCTAGAGTGAAAGGGTTATCCCAAGCTCAACCTATTCTCTAGTAGTTAAACTTGTTCCCATTTGTTACCTAGTTGGTTTATACCGACTTTCATCTTATATCGATCCCACCTAAGAGAAAATAAAAAAAGAGAACGTTTTAACTGAAGGAGAGACCTTCACAAGAAAACGTAAAGCCCATCGATTAATTGACATTATCGCAAGATTTGGAGAACCATTCCACCATTAAACGCTGCAGAGTCTAATTGGGCCTTAGTGGTGGGTTTGGTTCCTGCTGTTGAGTTAAAGGGATTTATGACCCCTCAACATCTCCTTCTTAGAGCTATTACCTGTGACGTGCCCGGAACAAGAAACAAGAACAACAAAAAAACATCTCCTAGAGGAGATCAATTTATCTCGTGCACAACTATATACAATGACCCTCGAAATGATACATCTTCTACTAACACACATCTATAATATACTCGATGTCACACAACTAACCATGCTGATTTTCTAGTGTTAAATTAGACAGGCACAATTTTCTGCAAGTGGTAATTACTTCCAATGATATTACTTTAGTAAACTCTAGAACATCACTAAGTAATTACACTAAAAAAATTTCAACTACTTAGAAACTTCGGCCTCTTCCTTAGATCACTTCCCATTTGTTAGAGAGAAAAATATGTGTGTCTATTGTTGTGTCTTTTATAGTAATATTAAATTGATCCAAAAAGACACGTCTATTTGAAAATTAAATTAAATTTTATTTCTTATAAATAGTTGGAGAATATCTCTCATAACTCCAAATATTAATTTGGTTATAATCCGTCCACATAGTAATTGACTTTGTTAAATTGTTCCTCCATAATTCATGCGATTCTTTGCATAAATATAGGTAGAAGTAAATATGTAGTACATTCCTCCTATTTAAGTAATTAGACATTTTTACTAGAAATTACTGCCCACCACAATTTATGGAATTCTTTCTATAATTAAGGTAGGATTAAAAAATAAATATGTTGTACATAGAGATTGCAACAACCCCATAAATTTAACACTCCCAACACTTTACTTTACTCTCATTTTCCTGGGCCCTCCTGTGAGGGAGTCAAGCTTAGTTCCGCTCTGATACCATGTTGATTTTTCATAAGAGATGATACTGTATGTGAATGAATATCTTATTATAATGATGAGTGTTCTATATATAAAGGACATATAGTGACCATGGTGACCATCCATCCATTGTAATAAATATATTTATACTTTATATTATATTATGTTGATTTTTCAATAATCTAGGTTAAGCACGAATTTCATTCCATTTTAGCATTTAACTTAACCATATCCAATAATGTTGCAGCAGCCAAGATCACAAGAAGAAACACCATGCACAAGAACACAAGAAGTATCCTCGGAAACCCTTCTCAACAAGGGAAGAAAACCCATCCAAATCCTTTGCTATATTCTTCAAGAGAAATAAATTCACCACCAAGAAAGACCTAGAAAAAAAGAGAGTGCTCAAACCCTAGAAGACTAGTGCCCAAGAGAGATGCGCACCTTTTCCCAAGTAGATGTACTTGCTGAAATTTCCAAACTCACTTGAAAGATATGTTTCCACAATGGGAAATTTCCCTTTACTTATATTAGACTTGTCCTATCAACTGAAGTATCTATTGGCTCAATAGGGCCGACCTCTCTAAGAAATATTATAATTATAATTATAATTATAATTAATATTATCCAGATTAATTATCTTTTAAATTTGTTATTAGACACAAGAAGGTAGGGCCGACCTATACCCTTTACATAACAATTAGGGTTACATGTAGGTCTGACTCTTGAAAAATATATAGCAAAGGATCTGATACACCCACTAGTGCTCATCCACTAGGGGCACATCCATAGGGATGTCATAGCTCTGATTCAATGCATTACACAGAAGAACCATATCTTCACATGTTCACATGTGCTCGTCCACATGCACGTCTAGTCTATAGATATTATTTCCCACTACCTCACATAGGAGAATCATCTGGAGTCTTCTCGTTGACTCTTCTGCTCAGAGGAGGATAATACATCATCTTCATTTATGTTCTCATGACGATGCACCCAACACTTTGGGATTTCACAAGTTCACCTTGTGCTCAGCCGCAAGCACGTCCTAACTCAACAGATCGCCTTTCCCACTAGATAATCATCTGGATTTCTTCTCAACTCTCTGAATGGAAGAGGTCATCTCTACGTTCCCAGCTCTGTCTTAGGCATGAACCACATACCCTTTTTAGGGGCTTTCTCTCAAGTTTGTAAGCTGAGAGAAAGAATTCACATAGCTGCAATGATCCACACCTCACAGGTTTGTAAGATGGAGAATGTCTCACATAGCTACAATCATCAACATATTATATATATAATATAAATATACTTTATATTATAAATATATTATTACATTAATATTATTATAATTAATAATATTGCTTAGTAATTAATAATCATATTATTAATTATCAATCTAGTAGAAGGTCTTTATGATGCTACCCAAACATCAACACACACACACACACACACACACACACACACACACACACACACACACACACACACATATATATTTCTCAAAGGTGTTGGATCAATTGGTGAGGATGGATAAGTTTTTTCACCAGTGGGAAAGGTTCAATTCCCGTGAGGGGTTTTCTTGGAGATCTTTGACCCATGCACACTAACATGCTTCCTAAATACCCTATTAATTTTGAACATGGTATCTAGCTTGCTAGTGCATTTAATTATCAATTCAGGGCTTGTATGCTTTTGAGGTGTTGTGCAAAACATATGCGGGTCTCAAGAACTTATTTAAAAGATGAACATTATCATGCTATCCTAATCTAACTAGAAATCCAATTCTAGTTTATAGGAAACAAAGCATTACAGTAAATAAAGAAGAAAAAATAACAACTGAAGCATAATTATAATCTACGACTCAAAAATCAACTACACACAAATATGTTCAATGTTTTGCAGTGACACACTACACTGTTTAGTAGAAAATATATATAAGTTCACTAAATTTACAACAAACAAAAAATGATAAATTATGAACAACACTGAAAATAATTACAAAACAACAAGTAATACAACACCTATCTCTTCAAAGTGGGTCCTTCCTCTTTAGAGAAAGGTGTTGAAAAGATTCAACAAATAAGTATTGTTATCGCAGGATTTGTACTTGTGCAAATCCCTCCACAAGATCCTCAAATCTTGCGTAACTATGGAAGAACCTACCACTGTCACCTTAGTAGGAACTTCCTATTAGACTATAATGGATGTGCTCATTTTAACATTGACAATATCACTATTGTCACCCAACCATAGACCGAATCCACCCTCCGATCACCTTAGCCTTGACAGAGAATCACTCCGGAAGCAAACCCTAGGCTAGATAGCCAAACAAAGGGTAACACACCTTTCCCCAAAGATAGCGCACCAAAAAGAGCTGATTAGATAGTCCAAACCCTAACCAAGAGATATTCCAAACCAAATGTGATCTACTAGTTGCAGCAGCTGCAATGGTAGCTCTCCTCCAAACCTGCGCACAAAACTGGGCGCTACAGTGCGCACAAGTGCTGCTCTGCAATTCTAAGACTGCCTGCCAGAATGAAGATTGGCCTCCTGTATTTATAGTAAATCCCACTAACTACCTGGGCTGACTTCTCATTCTGGGTATCTGTCTGTTCAGTATATATTATTTCTTCTGGTCGACTTCTTTTCTTGGAGGCTAATAACCTAATACAAGTTATCCTCTTGATCCCACATGTCTTATAGGGTTATTAGCCAACTCATTAGGGTTTCTTCTTGCTTCCTATAATATTCTATTCTCGTCAGGTTTACACGTGGAGGCAAATACCTCCCGCAACTACCATAATATTAACACTCCCTTCTAGCTAGGGAGGTATTACAGGTAATGGTCTTGAGCACAAATATACCATTGACCTGGTAGCATCAACATAGTTGTATAGACTATCTCATGACTAGATCATGAGCACCATCATCACCATTAGTGTCATCAACTGCATTATCTCTTGGAACCATACTCTATCTAAGTAATGATACTCACTCCACAGAGTGACACAAGAGCCATTCTTCTAATCTATAAGAGTAAATGTGCTGAGCCATTTTCTATCTGGAAAATCTATGTTCATTGATCATCCATCTAGCTGATAATCATTTTCAACATTGTTGATAGTATTCAAGTCAATTGGAACAATATCATTCAATAGAACACAACTGTGTCTATCCATAGTAGTACACAAATACAATCCAATGGTACACTACCACACCAAGTACCACATAGATACTTGATCAAACAGGGGAACACATCCACCATAGTAGTATACATCTATTGTCTAGAAACATACGGTCTTCATAACAATCATCTGATATCAACCTGCACAGAAACAATGTTGTGATATAAAATGAATCACCTGGGCCATTCTTCCACTCACATCTGTGAGATTTGGAAGAGTATCTGCCTTCAGAACATAAAAACATCAATGATGAGCTATCTGGACTATTCTTCTCAAGCAAGGAAGAATAACTGTCCGGATTTTCTGAGCCTGGACCATTCCCCACCCTGGGCCATTCCTCCGACACTAAAAAAAGTGTAACCTGGAGAGAATGATTCTACCCTAAGGAATGTCTTTCCCTAATTGCTGAACCCGGACCATTCCCCACCCTGGGCCATTCCTCTGGCACTAAACAAAGTGCAACCTGGAGAGAATGAATCCTCCCTAAGGAATGTTTGTCTTGGATTGCTGAACCTGGACCATTCCTCCGACACTAAACAAAGTGCAACCTGGAGAGAATGAATCCACCCTAAGGAATGACTATCCGGACCATTTCCAAAGGAAATAACTATCCTTCACCAACCTCTAAAATGGACCATTCCCCATGTTAACCACAATGGGAAATAGAGGTCTGGCGAGGCGGGCCAGTATTCTTGAGTAACCCTCAAGAAGAGAGACTTCCCTAGACCACTTCCCATGTTAACCACAATGGGAAGTTGTTTTCTATGGTACATCAACAATCTGGACCATTTTCCGAACTGGAAAATGTCTGTCTGTCAGAAATCTCAATCCACTTTCTGAACTGGAAAGAATCTGCTCATCCTGGACCATTTTTCGAATTGAAAAATGGCTGTCCATCAATCAATAATACATCACTGTTCCCTCCCAACTTGGGAATCATCTCTTCCTTTTTTCAATAAGTAAGTCATCTCCACGAGGTCCATCTTGAGTACGCAAACTCTTTCATCTTGGACAGAAGATTTACCAAAATGTCTACTTATCTGCTCATCTGTGGAGATATGTATTGGAGAACCACTTTCTCCTTTCTGGACAACCATTTTTCAGTTCAAAAAATGGTCCAAGATGAGCAGATTCTTTCCAGTTCAGAAAGTGGATTGAGATTTTTGACAGACAAACATTTTCCAAACTGGAAAATGTCTGTCTGTCAGAAATCTCAATCCACTTTCTGAACTAGAAAGAATCTGCTCATCTTGGACCATTTTTCAAACTCAAAAATGGTTGTCCATCAATCAATAATACATCAGTGCTCCCTCCCAACTTGGGAATCATCTCTTCCTTTTTTCAATAAGAAAGTCATCTCCACGAGGTCCATCTTGAGTACGCAAACTCTTTCATTTTGGACAGAAGATTTACCAAAATGTCTTCTTATCTGCTCATCTGTGGAGATATGTATTGGATAACCACTTTCTCCTTTCTGGACTTCATCAGGGATAATGTAATGCTTGATTTCAAATGTACTTTGGTATGAAACATTGGTTTTCTCTGAAGGATTTATGTAGCTCTGATCAATAAAGTATATCATTGTTGGAAAACTAGAACATATCCATGTGGCACTTCTTCTGTCATCATGAGATATGATCTTCTGAGTAATCATCTTGATGCAATATCGTTGTTATAGAAAATATTCACCACGCTTTTGTTGTGCACTGGAGGTTCTCCACCAAGTTATCTTCTTCCATCTGCATACAAGGGTCTCTTTCTGGTACGCTTCAAGGTCTTGAGGTTGCTCTTCATACGCTCTTTGTTCAATTGCTCTAGAGAACAATCTTTGCATTCATCTGATGTAGAACTCCAACCCATGGATATTGTGGATGATATAAAGACTCATGTAGAGGTATGTCTGGTTTATTGGAACAAGTAATCACCATAGTCTTCTCCCTCCATCTGGGAGAACCTCTAGTTCTGGATCTTGCAATGCTTGCATATATACACTGTTCTTCATCACAACTTTCAGTTCCTCTGTTTAATTGCTTTTATTTAGTTCATATTGGGTTGGTAATCTTGTGATTCTTAATACAGTGACTGGTTGTTCCGGTTTCTCTTTCTTTCTTGGAATCTTCATGTTCTTCCTGATGTTTTTCTTTAGCTCTTAGGTCCATGGAGTTTCTTATAGATTCCATGCCCTAAAGATTCCACTTCTTCCTTTTATTATAGAATCATGGATGTGGATGGACAACTAGGGATACTTTAAGGCTTCTCTTCAAAGAAGACTTCTTCTAAGGTTGAAATGAACATGTACTATCTTTCATGGCTACTACCATGGATATATCCTTCATCATCTTTAGTGGATCATAGGATTAGCTCCCTCCTAATCCTTGCTTCATGTATGAGTGCATATAATCGGCTCCTTCTGTCTAACAGAGTCCACGCTTCTGTTTGCATCCTTATTTTCTTCTGCAATATATAATCAACTCCCTTCATCTAATAGAGTCCATGCTTCCGTCTTATTGTCTTCTGCAAAACATCATAAGTCTTTCTCCAATTTCCTCTTGATTGTTGACTTCTTTCTGTCTTTTCTTATTCTAAGTCTCTTCATGATTGATTCTGATTTCAGCTTATCTTGTAATAGCTTCCACATGATTTGTATGATCTAACTTGTATAATGAAAACAATCCTTATCTTGTTGTTTTTCCATAGGTATGGTTCTTCTTGGAACACATTATCTTCCAAGAGATAGATATACAAGATATGTACAGAGACGATGCAAACAAGATATGTACAAGAGCTAAGAAGAGTATTGTTACCTTCAGAAGAATAAGTCTCTTTCATCCTGCTCAGTCTTCTTTGTAGGTTCCTTTTCTTCGGCAACTGATGCTTCATGTTTCTCCTTCCTTTTCTTTAGCTCGGGACAATGATTCTTTTAGTGACCATACTTTCGACAGTTGAAGCATTGTATTTCTGAAATATATTTCTCTTGATTTGGCTTCCTCCTTGAACCAAACTTCCTTTTGTTCCTAAAATCATTGAATCTTGTTCTGAAGGCTTGATCATCATACTTCTTTTGGGGTTTCTCTTTTTCACTAATCCTGGATTCTTCTTGAGCACAATAAGTCCGAAGTTCTTCAAATGTAGGATACTCCTTCCTTGTGTTCATGCTTGCAGCAAATGCATCCCACGTCTTGGGAAGACCATTGAGTACTATGTTTACCAATTCCTTCTCTGAAATGATCTCTTCAATAGCTTATAGTTGATCTCTTAACTGATAGATTCTCACAAAGTATGATGTTATGCTGTCATCATCATTCATCTTCATGTCATGGAGCTCATTCTTCAGACTCATTATCTGTCCAATGTTTCTGATTGAGAATAGGTTTGTTAGGGCATCATACATCTTCTTTGTTGAGTCAAGATGGGAGATGTAGGGTATCAAGTGGTATTTTATAGAGTCCACTATGATACTCATGGCATTGATGTCACCATCCTTGAACTTCTCCATAACTGCAACGTTCTGCGGTTCCTTCTCTTTTCCTTCTTCAAACTCTGGTTCCACGATATTTCCTTTCATGATATCCAACACTTTATTCTTGGTAAGGATGAGGTCAATCCTTGTTTTCCACACTCTGAAGTTAGAATCTCCATCTAACTTGTTTTCTGACTTCATAGAGTAAATCATGACTTTTTTGACTTGGTCAAACCTAGATCTGACCAAAAAATCAAACTTGACGTCTTGGCTTGCTGAGAGTACTAGGAGATGCGCTAGGCTAGGGTGCACTGATCTATCTAGAAATTAGGTCAATCCATTCACTTAAGGTGCCTTAACGAGAGGATTAGGGTTTATGCAACTGCACCTGCTAGTAACCCTAGCGACAGTGCTATGGTGACTGCTCCTGCTAGAAACCTTAGCGACAGTTCTTCAATGAGTTCAATATCCTTATGGTTATGTTTCCTTCCAGCGGTTAGAATAAATGAAGGAGGTGTGGGTCCATAACCTATTAGAATATAATGAATGTGTTTGTCTTACCATTGACAATATCACTATTGTCACCCAACCATAGACCGTAGCCACCCTCTGAGCACCTTAACCTTGACAGAGAATCACTCCGAAAGCAAACCCTAGGCTAGATAGCCAAACAAAGGGTAGCGCACCTTTCCCTAAGGATAGCGCACCAACAAGAGTTGATTAGATAGTCCAAACCCTAACCAAGAGATAGTCCAAGCCAAACGTGATCTGCTAGTTGCAGCAGCTGCAATGGCATCTCTGCTCCAAACCTGCGCAAAAAACTGGGCACTGCAGTGCGCACAAGTGCTGCTCTACAATTCTGAGACTGCCTGCCTGGGTATCTGTCTGTTCAGTATATATTATTTCTTCTGGCCGACTTCTTTTCTTTGAGGCTAATAACCTAATACAAGTTATCCTCTTGAGCCCACATGTCTTATAGGGTTATTAGCCAACTCATTAGGGTTTCTTCTTGCTTCCTGGAATATTCTATTCTCATCAGGTTTACACGTGGAGGTAAATAAATCCCGCAGCTACCATAATATCAACACTTCCCTCATTTTAGTGATGGAAAAGGTCCACCACAAGGGAGGCTTCCCTAGTGACCTCAAGGGATCAAATAGAAAGTATAGTAGTCAAGGCTACCTCCCCTTGTCTTGATCACTGAATGATTGGTCTAGGTCAAGGAAGTAGAAGAGTCATGAAGTTGTTTGAGTACCTTTCTGTAAAAATAACACTTTGCAGCATATATGTAACAATTTCCAAGCTAAATTATGCAAGAAAAAACTCTTATGACACTAGACAAGATAAGTTGAAAATGGATGATACAAATTTGTAGCAGTAAGCAATTATATGACAACAACAAATGATTTGTAACAACAACAACTATTAGTGCTCCGAAATGCAACAATGGACCATGAAAACTTAGCATTCATCCACTATACTATTATCCAATTTTTATATGCTATTTATGAATGAGTTAGGCTACCTTTACATGAGTGTATGCAACAAATTAGAGAGTTTTCAAATGGTTGTAGAAAACTTCTTATATTAACAATGAGAAATTTAGTGAGTTTTCCAATGTTAGTGTTTGTAAAATTAGAAGAGAGATTGAGAGTTTTAAAAGAGAGCATCTATCAATTAGTTCACCAAGAGAATGACTTCTTAGATCAATGCCTTTTAGGGTGTGGATTCTTCTAAATGTAACAAAGATTAAATAGTGGCCTACTTGAAATCAAGAGGTAGGATTCAAACCCTAAGGTGCAAACACATTTGGGCCTTAGGATTTGAATCTTGAGGAGAAGGACTGCTAGGGTGCAAGCACACTTGGGCCCTAGAAACTGTTTCTCCCTTCTTGTAGCTTCAACTAGGTCAAGATCAATTATCTAGGGCTAAAATCCTAAAGTTCTAGCACTTTAGGGATTTAGGGTTCTAACCCTAGCAAGGATACCTCACAAATTTTGGGAAAAAATCACCTTGTGAGGGGAAAAAACACTTATGTTCCTCTCTTAGGGTTTCAATAAACAAGACATCTTGCATAAAATAGAAAATTCACCATTAAACATCAATATCATAAGATTAAATTGCATAAATTCACTTAATTTATCCAAGAAACCATGAGATAAAACCCTAATTGTAGAAATTTCCATCCAAAATCAACAAAGACCATCCATAAGAGACCTTCCAAGCATAGCACATGAGAGAATAAGAGCTAGTAACCCTTAGAGGGAGAAAATTTCAGAAGTAGTAGTCTCACAAAGGTGAGAAGTGATGATGAAATTAAGAGGCTAACCTCACATATTTTTCCACATAATTTGTCAATAACATAATACAAGTGGGGTCTACCCCTCATTAACCTTTACAAAATGCTCAAGAGAAAAATAAATCAAAATAGCCCACACATGTGAGACATCAAGGCTAGGTAAGGTGATGCCATGCCTCCAAAGGCTAAGGTACGACCTCCAAAGGTCACATGGCATCCTCCAAGGTGAAGTAGTTGTGAAGTGAGGTGTCTCCTCACCCAAGGTCATGCCAACTCATCTCAAGTACCCAACCATCCATCAAACCCTATCCATGTCAAACCCTAGAAGGTGACATCATCACCATAACATGAAAGCATCTAGGATCGAAGGCTAATGTCTAGGCTCTAGGGAACTGCATGTCATCTCTGCACTATATACTACTGTAACATCCTTGATCCTAATGTAAAAATAAGTGTTGGGGTAATCTGCCCAGCCTGTGGGGCTTCCAACCCGTCTATGTGCCATAATGATTGGATTTTCTCAAATAAAGGCCACTAGTCCATCATCTAGGATTCTGAAGATGTGAGATCCAATATCTGAGGGTGGTGAGTCACTAGATGACCCACTGCTCTCCATCACACGTGCCTAGGTCTTGCAATAAAGACACAACGTCTTGGGTAAAATCCCAGGACATCCCTCAAAGAACCATGTCAGGGCCATCCAAAACAAATCAAAGTATAAAACATGGTTAACAAAAGTTCATAAGAAACATTAGACCTTAAAACATGCAAAGTAATTTGCGACTTAATATATAAGCCATGTAAGATAGTTCACCTCAGTATCGCCTTCAAGAATCACACCAGCCCAAGACCCCATGTGAGTTACCAAGTTTAAGTATGGGAGGGTCTTCATCTAACCCTATTAGGTGTGCCACCTAGAAAGGAAATAAAATAACCCAAGTAGAGGGATAGGTCGCAAGAGTGACAAGGGAAAGTAAAATCTCATCAAGCGAAAGTGTGAAAGTGATATGGTTTCAGGGCTTACTTCATGACTTATGGTATTAAATCCATCTCTATGAGAACCTTTGTGGAGGGTGTTGGGCCCGTGATATGATCGATTTAATGATGGTAATTAGATCCTTTTTGGTCGAATATGTATATGCATTTTCCTGTTTTGAAGAGTTTTGAAGAGCCTTTTGTGTCAAATCGCTATGATTCATACCAGGTATCCATAACTAATGTTTTATGATGATTTTGAGTGTAATTCAATATGTTTTTATGTTTCCAGGAAACTAATTAGTGTTTTGTGTGTCACAGGGAAAAATCATAGCTTGTTTATGCATCYGACACTCCGTCTGATACTCCATCCGACACTCAGTCCAGTACTACATMCGAAACTCCATCCGACACTTCATCCTACACAAAAACCATGGGCGATTTGGCGGTTATGGTATCAACGGCCAGTGATGGGCGAATCAGAGACATGGGTTTTTCTTGTGCTTGTGGMCTCTAGCTATTGATATTTTGACAACTCAATTTGGGTTGTTAGGATGGGCGATTATTGGCTCACCTTATTTCTAGAATCCACCGACAGTTAGGGCATATTAAATGTGATTTGTTGTTTTTAGAGAGGGTCGACCCTTCGAGTGGTCGACCTCTTAGCTTGTAAAACTTACAAATACCACCTCTGTGGTCAGACAATTGAAAAGAAGTAGAGAGTTAGAAGTAAAAAGACAATTCAACTCTGTTTTTCTATTTTCATTTTGCTAAAACTGTGTAAAGACTGCGTTTTTGGGTTTAATGGTGAATTCGTGTTCTTGAGCTCGTGGTTCACCTTTGAAGAGTAACCACGACTTGTTGGGGGTCCCACCAGCAGTCTGGGTGAACATTTAGTTAGTATTCTTGTGGATTTGAGTAGTGTAATCATCATTTTGTCTATTTCATGTACATGAGTTTTATTCTCTTTGTTTTCTGTACAAATTGTTGTTTATAATTTGATTAGTTTAGTTCAGTTTTGCAGGTTATTATGGAGGCTCTTGTTAATATGTGATGATCTATTAGTTGATAGGAAATAAGATTGCAAGCTTAGATACTAACCCTGTGTGTAATTAGATGATAGATTAGATTTTCTTTATGCTGAAACAAAGTTTAAATTAGAGTTTAAAACAATGTTTTTAATTCATGATTTCTTTGATAGGGCTTAAGTGGATGGATAGTTATTAGTCTTTAGTTTTCAATTCTAGTTTGTCTATCTAGTTTCTATTTAGCTTTGCTTATTTAAATTGTCATTAGTTTGCTCATTTGCTTTCTTGTCATATGTTGAAATAGTATTTAAATTTTTGTTTTATGAGTATTTCCTCTTTTTGCAATTTGAGTTATTAAATTAGAATTAGTCTAGTTTATTTCATGCAATTTCCTTTTCTAGATTTAGGTTGCAATTTTAATTCATAGTTGATTATTGAGTTTAGTTTCCAGTCATGAATCTAAGTAGTATGAGTTTTCTTAAGTAGTATAGAATGCAAATTGAATTTATTAGAATAATGTTTTTATATTGTTGATGATTAATGCATGATTAAATAATCACATGGATATGCAGGATAGTTGATGTTATTTCTATAACGGCTAAGTTCTCACTAGATTTCCTAATTCACACTTTTCACTTTTCTATCGAAGTCAATATCGAGTTTATCCCTCTTGAATTATCTTTCACTGTTAAGTGCCATTGTGATATCATAAGACACCAGAGACATTCACATAACCATCAACACTATATTTGAGTTCCCTTGCTTTCATAGATTAGAAGATAGTTTCCTTGCTTTTGTAGATTAGTTAGTCTTCTTGCTTTAGTATATTAAGGAATAGTTTTCTTATCATAGGTTAAAGATTAGTTGTTAATTACTTTCATTGTAATAATGCTTTCAATTTCATAGATTAAGATTTCCTTTTGTAAATTAGAAATTGTTGTGAAGTTTAATTTAAGAATAGAGTTCACTTGCTTCTTAGCTTAATTAATTGCTTATTGAGTAATCTTAATTAGTTTACTTGTTGTAGGAGTCGCCATAGGTTAATTAGTTGTTTGCTTGCTTGTTTACTTACTTTAATAGGGTAGTTGTTTGCTTGTCTATTTTGCTTTGATAGGGTAGTTGCTTGTCCATTTATTTGCTTTCATAGGATAATTGCTTATTGAATTTGAGTAGGTTAATTAGAGTAGTTTGCTATTGTTATTGCTTATTAGATAGATAGTTTGTTTTTTCTTAATGTCATGATTAAGATAGTTTTCTTTAAGTAGGGTTTCCATTTGCTTTCTTAGAACTATCCATCGATCCTTTGTTCAAAGGTTACTTAGGGTACATAGTTTGAGTTTCTTTGTAGGGTTTGATCATTAGTAGTTTTTGCTTGAATAGATTAGCCTTTAGATAGCCACTTCCTTAGTTAGACTATGCTACATCCAACCCTTCTACCTTGGCATATATATTGCTACAACTCTAAGTTTACTTACCCCAGGTTGACAATTTAATTGAGGGTTTTTAGTGTGTTTTTAGTGCATATAGAACACCCATCAGAGGGTCCACTTGATCTTGAGTTACTCCATATTTACGTGCTATTTTTTTCAATCCCTCTTTATTGCCTTTTCGTAGTCCTATTTTATTATATATTTGCAATTCCCCTTTGTAAGGTTTCAAGCCATTATCATTGCATTTTTTGGACTGGGGTGACCACTAAAAGAGTAGAGCTCAAGCTTGGATCAACTTTTGTTGGTTCTCCTTTCTATATTCCTTTATTTCTTTAACATCATTTTCTTATTCTTTTAGCAACAATTGAAAAACAATCTCTGGGCCTTCTAATCCATATTATTTTCGGCACGAAATGAAAGCAGAGATATTACAATAAAATACACATAAAAATTGCCAGAAACAGAGAAATACAACAATACATGATTTCTATTAATGAAAGAAATGTACAAAGATTGTTAAAATACAAAGTGCAAGACTTTCTAGAATGGTGGTAGATTCATCTTTGAGAAGAGATGTGACAGATACGATCATTCGCAAGAAGATGAGTACAATAAGGCTCTGAAGGAATTTTTATGATAAACATGAATGCTAAAACCCTAGACATCCAAAAACCTAACCCTAGGAGATGAAGTGCCAAAATTCATGTGGGCCCCGTTGGGGCAAGTTAGTACATTAACTGTCCAGGGTCGTAACATTTGCATACTATTGATTAAGGTTGGTTGTCATTGATGTCAACCCTTGAAGAAAGCCCCGTAGCACAAAGGCTTGGGTAATGGACCCAATATTGTTTGATGTAAATATGACTCATTATTGTTTTGTCATGGTTGATAAGAAGTAAATATGGATGAACTCCAAAGTGGTCCCCTTATGGTGAAAGCCC
>JASDQU010680613.1:75705-108143 GCA_032191745.1 Picea mariana
AAAAAAAAAAAAAAAACAAATCTCGTGTGCACCCATTCAATATTACAAAGAAAAATATCAGGCACCCATTGTACCCAGAGAAAAACTTAGTTATCCATCATACAACTGGACATTGACAGAGGCAGAAGAGCCCATCTATCCGACATACATGATTCATTGTCTAGGCTATAGGAGCCATCTATCCGACATACATCATTCAGAGGAGAAAAACCTCGTCTGACAGAGGGAGAAGAGAAAAACCCCGTTTGAGGATCAAGGAGGAAAACTTGTCTCGATTTCCTGTGAAACATTGTTCACTAGCTAGGGAAGGTTCAGAGGAGAAAAACCTCGTTTGATAGAGGCAGAATGGTGGAGATATTCAAAGGTCCAGGATTTCAATTGGACATTGATAGAGGTAGAGGATCCCAACTATCCGACCAAACCTGTGGTGATGCCACCAAAATAAGTAATGTCTCTCCTTAGATTTGTGTACTTGGGCTTGGCGATGCCTTGTAAATTTCTATGAAGTTTTCACAAATATAGACCTATTATGCTTTGTTATTCTAAGAACTACAAAAGTGCAAAAAATAAACTTAATCGTTAATTGAATCTTTGAAAGATTGAAATTGAGAAAGGAAATTGTTGGAAGTAAATGTGGAAATTGAATTCTACTATAATACATTGACTTCCCCCCACCCCAACAAAACAAATCTCAAGGTAATTATGTAGTGGTGGGAACCATATAGGGTTTTAAGTAGGGATTGTTCACCAAAGTCTTTAGCAACATGCCATTGAGTTATTATGATAGTTGTATTGTGCCCTGAATAGTGATCTACACCACCCTATATGGTATGTACTGGTTTATTTATAATTTTCTCAGGTGCTTCTAGAACTTGCTATCATATAGTAACATTAATCTACCTTCAAACTACTTATGTTTAATATGTCTATCATGCTAGGCTTTATGACACTGCTTTTGGACCATCTAATTATACCCTACTAGAACCCAACACCATCACTATTTCCATACCATAGACCAAATTAAATGGTGTATGTTGTGTGATGTTTTTACATGTTGTTCAATATGCTGACAAAATTGCAACAAACCTCTCATCCCAATCATCTCAATTAACAAAACACAATATGCTCAATCCTCATCCAAGGATTTTGTTGAACACTTATGTTTCTTTGTTGGCATGTGATTGGTATGATGTTTTCTTGTGATCATGGATCATAAACTCTTTCACCAGCACAACGGATGCACCTCTGATTAAGTCTTGATCGGTCATATTGTGGGGATATTTAAATATGGTAACTATGTTCCCAAAAATAAGCCTAGGTGTAGTTTCCACCAAACACTATATGGTAGTAATAGCCTCAACCTAATGTGTCGATAAATATGTAGCAATGATAATATACTGTGCCTCTAAATACTATGCTAGCAGGCTGATGGGATTGATAAAATTATTGCCCATTGTTGGAACAATTTTTCATGACAATTGGTTGCAATGGTATTTCATCCATTATCAAGGGTCATCCCACCTATTGACATATATCACATTGCTTGAATTAGTTTATAGTATATATAAACAAAGTTGGCCACCACAACTCTGCACATAGAACCTTCATTGTAATGGATATTCACCATAGTTCCCCCCTCCTTGTCCATCACGTTCCTCCAAAAGTGTCATCACACATTCATGGTCCATTACACACCTTCGAAAAATACCATCAATAGCCAACTTGTATAATTGTCTTGCAATGTGTTGGTAATTAGAAACACATACCACTAACTATCAACTTTGATGCAGGTTCTATTCCTCTAGTGCTACTCTTGTATGGAGGAATTCAACAATCTCAACGAAGAAGTATGGAATAAATTCTACATGGAAGGGATTAACATTGGGCAATTCATCCACTATCCATTTTACACTTGAGACATATGATATGGCCTATCAGTACTTGGATTTATGACAACTTCAAAATTAAATTCTTTAAACAATAGCAGGTAATTGTAGATCCATCCCTCTAGGACAAGTTTGCTGACTAAATACTTTAATCCATAGTGATTAGTGAAGAACTTAAATGGGATACCTAACAAGTAACTTCAAAAATTCTAAAGCTCATGTACCATCTCTAACCCTTCTTCTATGGTATAATTTTGTTTACTCAAGATAAATTATAGCCTGTAAAGTACATCAGATGTTTCAAGGTTCCTTTTCTAGGTTGCACCAACACATTTTTTAGTGCTATACATGAAGCATTCACATGCACATGAAAGCTTGTGCTTTAGTATAGGAAGAAGAAGATAAGCATTGGGTCCATCTACTCCTTTAGTTCTATAAATAACTCTTCACAAGATGCTATACAAATGAACAATATCCCTTTTCATAGAAATTCTTCCATTGGTGTTATGGGCTTTGCATAGCCTCTGATGAACCACCAATAATACACAATGTACCCCAAAGTAAAACACAACATCAACATTGTACTCAACAATGATAAGATGTAAATCATTGCAATCTTGGTGGGATCCACCAACAAACCCTCTTTACACTTTATGTGTCCTAATATTACATCGAGCGATATACAAAAGATACATTTCTTGATTTTATGTGACAATTGCATCTATCGACACCTATGTAACACGAGTTGGAGTTTGACGATATAACCCTTAAGCAGGTTGTAAATTGTCTAATCATCCAAGTATACTTAAAAAAACTTGTGGATATATTCTCAAACATTCATAACTACCACCCTAGAAAACACTATCGAGGAATTCTTCAAGTTGAAGGGCATCACATTATATGCACATGACCCCCATTCGGTCACATATGTAGTTTTTTTAATTATTTTTTTCTTTGTAATTTGAATATTGTGATAACCAAAGAAACCATATGTGAATGAGTACGCCTCATTTTCAATGCCCTTCTTAGAGATTTCGTCTCTAATTGAGGTTGGGAAAGGGCCATGTACACAAGCTTCACCGAGTACATGGAAAGAAACACACACACAAATGCCAACTATATTTTTTCTGTGTATGACAATCAGTGTGATCCAATTGAACTCATCTATAGAGAAGTCAACCTTTCTTCTAGCATCTTATCTATTTCTTTCTTGACCCATTCCTTGTAGTGTTATATGGTCATTTATTTCTTGGCCTTGCATTGGGCTCTAGTTCGATCTTCAGTTTCCCTAATTCACCTCATACACATTTCATCTTCTTGAAACTCTACATGAACATATACATGTATTCATAGAGTATATATACTATCTTGTCTCATCATATCTTCGCTCCGCTGGGATTCCTCAATTCAAGAAGGTAGTTCTGACAATCCAACCAGCGTAGTTGTACAACATAAATTCATAAATTAGGAATATACAGGTAATAGCAATATTGTTCTAAGTGCCCACCATGGTAAGCCATATTTTCCTTCATGTTTGGGGCTTACATAAATCCTTCCCCCGGCCCAACATGGTTTCTAAATCCCATTTCTAAATTATCGGGTTTGCCCAACCAGGTAGATCAATATCCCTTTGATATTAGACTATATATCTTCTCCAAAATACCCAATGGCATTCCATTCCAAAGAACACTTTAGAATGAGTTATGTTACCCATTTAATTATTCACATGAATCTTTCGATGAATTCTCGGTTGCCTCGCTTGAGGAATAGTTTCACGGAAATGGAGATGAACCAGGATGATTTCCAATCTTGTTTTTGGATTGAGTGGAAAACTTATATGTGAAGCTCGTTCTGTCCCTCTGTGCATCTCTGTGATGGGTAAATTTCCATGAGAAAGGGGGCGACTTTCATATGGCTTGTAATTTGATGTAACTGTGAAAATTTTGTCTCATAGAAACATGTTTCCTAATATATCTTCTCTTAGGATAAATATCCTCACTAAGGTTGCATTTCCTTCATCACCCTATATACATCAATTCCCAATCCTAATGTTGGGACTTTAATGCCTCTTTATATCCTAACAAATTTCATACACCTCTCATTCACTTGATTATACAAAGGTGTATGAAAATGAGAGGTACAAATGGATGTCGTAAGAAGAGTGAAGACCCTCAAGTTATGAAGAATCCAATTGTCTTCATTTACATATTGACAATATTTGTACATGAAATATACCATTGTATTTGTTGTTATATGCTTGTTTCTCATGCACCATTGTTAATGTTCCTATCTTGAATAGTCCAAGCATCTATTGTTTCATATAAGAGTTTGTCCTTTCCTTCAACTTGTATTGGCACTTATACTTGTTGCAAGAACACTTTTCATTTTTCATATAACTTCTATCTTTCCTGGTCATTGAACCTTTTCAGTTGAACCATATTTATATGAGGCCTTAGCACCCTTGGGATACCATTCATTAATTATAAAGCATCTATCTTGTTGATTATCCTCCAACCATTCATTAATTCTAAATCATCTATCTTGTTGAGTATCCACTAAGCCTTTTTAGTATCATCAAGAATAGTGTCATCCACTAAGCCTTTTTAGTATCATAGACCCTAAATATCCTCACTAAGGTTGCATTTCCTTAATCAACCTATCTACATCAATTCCCGAGCCTAATGTTGGGACTTTAATGCCTCTTTCTATCCTAACGAATTTCATACATCTCTAATGTTGGGACTTTAATGCCTCTTTCTATCCTAACGAATTTCATACATCTCTAATGTTGGGACTTTAATGCCATGCTATAAATGAGAACACTCACACCCCAAAGCATACCAAGATAAAAATAATGGCATTCCAAGTATGATATGAATCAAGTAAACAAGGACCCCAATAAGCTTCTTACATACAATAGGATCAAGTATATTATCAAAGAAAAAAATGGGTTCCCTAAATATTTGCTCGCTAACGTATCTTCTCATTTTTTCGAGTGTTGGTACCACAAACTTATATTTGCACGATAACTTATATTCTTGTTTTAACAAGTGTAGGTAGGTCAACAAATAGGTATCTGTCGGATCTATCTTCCTCGACTGATTATCAAGATATACTCAGAGAGGTTGAAAGTGAGACGTGTTGTACTAGATCCACCAGTTCTAGATCAACTAGATCTGAAAAGGTAAGAAAATGATTTTGTATACGCATGTGCAATTTTTTATTGCCAATGGACGATCATGTAACTATGATGTTGAGATAATAGGTAAAATTGACTTTCCATTGAGTTATAGACATCTAGTGCAATGATGGGAACCTAAGGAGCTACGTGAAGTGGACATAGATTTCTTCATCAATGGGAGGATGTATCACATTGCTCCTTTGTCCTTACATGGATTGGGGTTATTTTCCATGGATGGCATAAAGGTCATCTATGGAATTGTAGCTGAATTGATGGAGTATGTCGGACCATTATACAAATACAATCATTGGTTGATGTTGGTTTAATATGCAGAGATACGGAGTTGCCGCAAATTATATACAACTAGTAGATAAAAATCAAAATAAAAGGGAAACTATGTATATTGATGGAAGGCAAAAAGCTTCAAGAAACATTGTGGGCTTTATAAATAGTACATTACCAGTGGCAACAACTAAGCAACCAAATTGCATATTTGAGGAACGCGAAGGAAATCTTATATTTCTATGTGCAACAAAAACAATAGTTCTAGGTGAAGAGTTGTTGATCAATTACAACTTAAATCGAATAGATGGAGGGGTTGCAGATATGGGGGTAAATATCTTACATACCATTCATCTCAACCTTTGATCAATCATTGTTATAATTTATCACTACAATATTTCAGTTTTTTACTGCATATATTTAATTTTTCATTATTTATTTTCTGATATTACTACATTATTTCATTTTTTTAATGTTACAATTACTTTCATGACTCTTGTTGATTAATTTATTGTGTCAACATCTGTCCAGGGTGACCGTGAGAAATCGCATGCTACATCTTTCTAAGGTGACCATGGAAATGCACCCATTGTGCCTCAGCAGGTAAATCTTAAATATAGTAACAAATTATGACTACAACAACTAAATTTTTGAAATTTCATTATTTATTTTCTGATATTATTGCAATATTTCATTTTTTTAATGTTACAAGTGAATTTCATAAATTTTGTTGATTGATTTATTGTGTCAACATCTGTCCAGGATGACCATGGAAAATCACCTTCTACATCAGTCTAGGGTGACCATGGAAATGCACCTGATGTGCCTCGACAGATAAATGTTAAATATAGTAACAACTTATGACTACAACAACTAAATTTCTGAAATTTAGTTTTTTATTTTCTGATATTACTCCAATACTTAATTTTTTTAATGTTACAGGTGAATTTCATAACTTTTGTTGATTGATTTAATAAATTATGACTACAATAACTAAATTTCTCAAAATGTTAAAGTTCATCTCATTAATTTTATTTGTTAATGTATTGTGGCATGGTCATCGTGGGAAGGCACCCACTCGTATTAGATCAGAGCAGGGTGACCGTGGGAAGTCAATGGTCACACAACAACATCAGGTAACTGTTAGTGCTTGATAATAACTAAATTTGATTACAATATCTAATAATTTTTTATGTTAAGATTATTTTAATTTCATTTATTGTTTGATGTTTTTAGTCCAGTACAGTCGATTTGGACGATGAGGATCTTGAGGATGAAATATTTTATTCCACTGACCCAATATCAATTGTCGCGAAGGCCTTGAAGAAGGAAAACATATAATATATAGGTTTTTTTCGCAAAATACCCTTGACACAGGAGGACAGGGAAATAATTGCAGAGCTACAAAATCTAATAACTAATTTTAGGGTAAGTGGAATCTTCACATATTTTTATCAACTATGAAAATTTCATATCTGGTTTTTTGTTTTATATTTTCTATATGATCTCATCAAGTAAATTTTTTCGTTTGTAGGAGTTTTTAAACCCCGTGCCCTGGGAACCTACCGAGCCTGCAACTGCTATAGGTAGCAGTGATGGTCCAATGCAACAAAAAGGTCAACATAGAAAAGTACGAGTGAGGATTTTTTACCCTCCTGAGATTCCCCTCGAATCCATTGATAAGAGCACTGATGTTGACTGGCATGACATGCCAGAGCATGATGAGCCGGAGCCTGGGACTCCACATGACTATGGAGATGAATGTATTGTAGATGGAGAGGAAGCAATTCATGGAGCAACACGAACTAAAAGCACAAAATCAATAGATCAAACCTTTCTAGTGGATGACACATGTGTTCTAATCAAGATTCAAAATATTGCAGGTATTTTTTAATTAATTGATTCATTTTTACCATGAAATTGAAATGGACATTTGTTGAGATTATTATAAATTAATGGATAACACGTTTCTACAGGAAACAATGTTTTCTATAGAAACTTGAATGACAAAGCATTGGAGTTATTTGGCCCCACCATTCGCACATGATGGAATGGCCAAGACAACGATAATAAAGATGAATTGATAGGCCACATGGTAAACTTGTTTGGCAATACATTCAACAAGAAAGTGGTTACAAAGTTAGCTGAAGAGAATTTAAAATATATCAGGACCCAATATAGGGAGAAATTGTAATTAGACCTCAAGCATGAGCGCCCTCCCATGGTTCCAGAGAAACAGTGGAAGGACCTAATAGAGGATGCAAAGGAGAACTTATTTAAAAAACAAGGAATACATCCACGACTTGGTAAAGCAAGGTAAAACACATGTCATCTTCTTAGTGAAATATGCTCATTTATGTTTTTCTTTCTTGTTTTAAGTAACAATTCTGATATCTAATTTTTTTCAAAAATTCCATATATAGGCTACCTGACACCTCCAAAGAAACCAAGTCTAGAATGGAAAAGCACGGGAAACATAAACTAGGCTAGGGTGGCTATGGAAAACTAAAATACCGAATCGTAAGATTTAAATGATTAACTGTGGTGAATATTTATTTAACAGTAGTGAACAAATATCTTCTTTTCTTATTGGTAATTTTAATGGTGTTATGCATTGCAGTTAAATATGTTCAAAATTTCTTCCATCGAGGAGGACCTAAAGCTTGGTTACAAGAATGATTTTAAAAGTGTTATTGAATATAGGAGAAGCTTTGGGAAAACTCCAATCTCCCTAGCCACACAGGTAAATAAAATGAATAAGGAAACTGCACTAGCATGCTTGTAAAGTCTATTCATATTTTATTATATCACCTTTAACTAAGTATTTATGTTAGTTTTCAAGCAAGAGTGAAACCGCAATAGTGAATCTAGAAGTATTCAAAAGACTCCACTTCATACTAGGGATCACATGTCTAATGATAGTGGGGAGCAGAGTACCCATTCCGGTATGCATGCTTCAGAATTAGAAATATTTACTGTGATTGTAGATATTTATTTCCTGACTTATACTTATATATTTTCTTCTTTAAATGGAAGATCATGTAGCTCAGGAGGGTGAAATGTGAGAGGAACCAAGTGGACAAGAAATTAACACACCAACTGTCATAGCTACACAGACAGGTAAAGAGAAATATTGTAATGTTAATCAAAATAATGAAATAGTTATTTCAATTATATTTCAACATATCAATATGATCATTTTTGTTGTTTCAATTCACTCCCCTGCACAACTTCCTCCACGCCCTTCTCAGTGAAATACCATAAGTATGGTACATGAGCACATGGAAACACAAACAATAGAAGGACAGGGCGCATGAAATACAGTGTCAAAGGATGATTATGATACCCCAATCGTTAATTTTATGAATGTAAAAAAGACATAAATCAAAGAAAAACTAGATATATAAATTCATGAATTGTATTTGGATGTTTATCGATGTTGCTAGTATGAAACATTGTTTATATGAATTACAACATGATTCTTCAATTTATTATATGTTCATATGTTTTGATGACTATCGTATTTATGCATGAATGTCTATATGTTTTCTATATAAACAAAATCATTTGTTGGGTATGGTGAATTGAGAGTGGTGTGAGCGGGCGGGGGGAGGGGCCATATGAGCTTCCACCTTCACATGGTTGGCCCTGTTCAGTAGATAATAAAATATTCTCGAAACAAAGAGAATTTCATTAACATATGCGACCACTTAAGTTTTTTCTACAGTATTTTACATAACTAAATGTCTGTTTATTTGCTTATATACTATTTACTCATATAAATAATTTGTCTTTTATGATTCATGTAGGTCTTGGTGATGGAAATGCATCTCGTGGAAAAATCTTATCAAGTTGTATGGGCTAATGGATCTGGTGAAAGGACAATGATAAGGTAAGGGTTTTGACGTGTTTTCTAAAGTATAGAACTCAATGTAGAACTTATGGAGACATAGAAATGTAAAAATACAATTTTGATTGTTGTTAAGATATTCGTATTTTCTAAGACATTACTAGAATCAAATTAATGTATGAGACCCTTATTTTTTTGGGATGCATAGAGGGTTTATTCATTGTCCCACAAACAAGCAGGTCACATACATCAATTTGTTGTCTCGCTAGGTTGTGACCTATTATTATATTTTTGAGATATAAGTAATTTTATAAGTCGATGTGCAATAATATATAAACACATAAACATATTTTGATCAATCGTTGAAATATTGAACCTACAAATCTAAGTGGCATGTTTCTAGGACCATTTATCTCCCCATGCATATTGAATTTTATGAGTAATTGAGTTCATGAGTTTATGTGATATGCGTTGGCTTAATTTTTATTTTATATGAATTTAAGAGTGCTTGAGGTTTTGATATAATGATTGGTACAAGTAGGTCAAAAGGGTGGTCTCCATCAAATTCCACATCAAAGAAGAGGGGGATTATTCCCCCTCTCTAATCTCTAAGGGACACAAACATTCAAAGAACTCAAGTCACTCAATAAGACAGATGTTCATTTGATTTGTTAATTGAGTGAATTTGAATTAAGGAGGTAAAGTTGTCCCTTGAAACAAGAATCCTTGATTCTAGGGATCATAGAGACAAGTTCCCTTCAATTAAGGATTGATTGAAGGGTTGGTTGTGATATTTTATTATAAGTAGGATATATGATGAAGTCAAGTATATTCTAGTTTTTCTTTGGATTAATACTTTCATAGTTATGATAGTGAATTCAAATTGTAGAGGACACACTATTGTCATGAGTTAAATTTATTAATAAGGAGACTACATTTTCGAGAACTTATGGTTTCACCAAGGGTTCTTGTAGAGACCTTGAGTAGGTCCCACTCAAGGGAATGAAAAGAACCCCATTTTCTATGATATTCTCATTTCTATAGTAGTTTACAAGTTCATGTAGTAGTTTCATGCAAGTTATTACACTATTTTTATTTCCTTCATGTCATTTTAATTCTACAATTTTACTCCCCCCCCCCAACATTTTCTACACCAGGTAGCATTTCCTTTGAAACTATTGCTAGTTCATTTGAAATTCCCTCGACCTACACATCTTAAGTCATCTCAACCATCTGGGTCTTGGTATCCACATACAAACTGACAACCAAATCATTTTCGGAACAAATGAATCTGACAATTTTCTTGAAGATAATGGTGACCATTCTTCTTGTGATTTAACTTTTGGGTCTACAACCCCTTAAAAATTTCCAATCAATTAGGANATGACCATAGGACTCCCAACTCTACCCACATGCTCTCTACCCCTTGTGCAACTCCATATGGTCGCGGGACCTTGTGCCCTGATGTGACATTCTCCCTATGTGGATCTCTCTCCTATTTCCCTTAAGTGGATCCAAAATTCAACTCATAGGTTATGTTGAAGGTTGATCCTTCCTCCCTAATAATATAATGTCCCATTGTGTGTTGGACGAAAGGGTATGCACCTCCATTTTGGGATGTCTTCTTCACTCTAGGTTGGGGCTCAAGTTTCTTGTTAGGTGTAGTTTGCAGGTTGTTGCACCTAGCTTGGGATTTATAGTGGAAGTTAGTTAGATTTGAACCTGGGTCTAGCCTAAATAATCTCAACTATTTATTGATTCCCCTAAATCTAAAAAAATGTTCTTGTTACACACCTATTCCTTATGGTTGGCTCTTTGTGATAACCCATCAACACACAACTTTTCCTTGATAATAAAAAATAAAGAAGAGGCCACATCACTACATTGTAGAAACATTATACTAAATACTTTGAACCTTGTAATTCAAAGCATATATTCATGCTTTGAGATTAAGAGAGTAACTATGAATTATGTTTGTCGATATTCATGCACCAATGTGGTTATCCTTATATGTCAAAGCATCTATGCATGGTTTGAAATTCCAATTTTTGGATCTTCAATGACATGTAAGAGAATTAACTAAGATATTAACTAATAATTCTCCAGTGTCAATATTTTACAATATTAGCATATATACAATGAAGAGTCTAATTCATTTAGTTGACGATCATAAAATAAGGATACAATATCCTATTAACATTCATTTAGACCAATTTTGCATGTTAAAAATGTGTTAAGCACCTTTGATGATGGAGGGTAACCAGCTTCCTTATTCATTTTCCCTTTGAACTTCAATCTGACCATCACACTAATTAGACATTGATGGTGAGTTTAACAATGTGAATTCATTTTCATCATCTGGCGATATTGAATGGATTGATTCTTTTTTCTTATTTGAATTATATAATGCATGCCTCCTCTTCATCCCCTCGATGGAGTTGTTCGTTAAGGATACTATTCACAAAGGGTTTGATTCATGATTTATTGTATCCATGTCTACACCCCCCCCCCCTTGTGGATCGGTCAAAGTCCTTTACAATACCACATGCTTGGGTACATCTAGAATCGTTTTTTTTTAATGGCACTCAAAAGACATTCTTTGAGTTTTCCTTTTTTGAGTCTTTCCAACAATAATATTTGTGATGTATAAGGACCTCACCACTTTATTATATTTTTCCCACTCTACAAAGCCTTCCATCCTTGTGACATATCACAATCAAGATTTCTTTCTTGTGATATTTTGTAAGTTTTCAAAGTTTTCTTCCCTTGTTGTGCTTTATGGGAAAGATCCTTGTGACATATCACAAGAAAAATTTCTTTCTTGTGACATTTTGAAAATTTTCAAAGTTTTCTTCCCTTGTCGTGCTTTGTGGGAAACATTTCATACTAGCCATATATCCTTGTCCTTCCACATTGACAAAACTTAGTTTTATGTGATGTAGGACATGAAGTTTTATCTTCATTTGACACATCACATCACAAGAAGTTTTTTGTCTCCATGAAAAGCCTCTCCCCTCCTTGTCACATCTTGTGAACATTTCATTCTCCACTACCTATCACAAGAATGTTATTTTTATTGCGATGCATCATATATATAGAAGATTTCTTCTAATGTGGTAGTTCTCCATGCTATCTTTTATTCTTCCTTATCCACTTAAAATATTCTCACCACATAAACATTTCCCATTTGTGACATGCCAAAACCTTGTGACCTTCACCTATATCACATGAAATTTATTCTTGTGTCAATTCCCTATATCACATGAAAATAAGCTTCATGTGATACACAGCATTTTTCCAAGTTTTTCCTTCAATGTTTTCAAGTTTTTCAAAGTGATATTCTTGAGGAAATACACTTCTCCAATATTCCATGGGCTTATTCAAGACATAAGGTAATCAGAAGCCATAAAATAAAACTTGATCAGATATAATAAAAAGAGGATAGGTATCCTACCGACATATTTCACTCAAGAAGGGTGACTATTCCTCCAAGGATTTGAGCCTAAATATATATAACTACATCCTTCCAAGACTGGTCTAGGGTGATAGGGGTCCCATGAACCTAAGAACTTCAACTTAAACATTAAATTTATTAACAAGATACTTTAATTGATATTGCAAGTTTCCCTTCCAACACAAATATGTATAATCCCCTTTCAACATAGCAATTCATTTGTATTTTCTCGAGGAATGGCATGCAGTTATAGATCTATACCCACACAACAAACTCATGCACTTGCGCACATGAACGTGCACACACACACTTACTCACTCACACACACACCAATAAGTAATTGCACCAACCAACTTGCTCATATAACCTAGTGCACATAGAGGTATGGTAATGATTTCTATGGGAGGGATGAATATCCAACACCCTTTTCCTTCAAATCATAGTTCCTTAACCAAAGAAACCTATTTGACAATAGTCCCATAAATTCATAATAACATAAGGAGATAATCATAGGGGTAAGAGTATAGTTTACTTAAGGCTTATCGTGACAAGTATATTACAATGTTATTAAACATAAAATTTCTCCTCGGGCTTTGAATTTAGTCTATAACCGTTCATTACTCACATAGACATGATAAAGGCACATTCACACCATAATAGAAATTCCTTATAGGAATTTAACAAGTTTTAGGCTTCTCATAGAGAATGCAATTGGGTAAAATCCTGAAGATGGGTAACACTTTTGCTTGTTTTATGACAATTTTTTATTTTATTTTAACAGGTTCTTCAACTTCCGGTAAACAAAAGTTTTTTTTTTATTTAGAATTTTACTTTACTGTAAAAACAAAACTTGTGAAGAATTTTGTTAGCTTTCTACTAACTATTTTTCAATTTTTTTTTATTGATATTTGATATGTCAATTTGGCAATTGTTTGACAGTATGTTCCTTAAAAATGAAGGGAAAGATAATGAGTTATTTTTTCCCACACAATGTATCCATTATTATACTTTTGGTTTTGACAAATGAAATATATTGCAGAAATCTACAGAGACTCTATTTTGTGATGACTATAGTTTTGAATCTAACGTATGAATATTATAATTTCTGGAATTTTTTTAAGTTGACCAATTTGAAAATTTTACAAATTTTAAACACATGTTTTCCTCCACCATGTATCTATCTTAATTTTTACTTAAAAGTAAAATCTAAAAATACCCTTTTGAAGAGAACAATTTAAGGATTATGAATATAAATTTTCCATAATTTTCCGCTATGTATTTTTAGATATATGGATTTTTCATTTCACCGAATCATAATCTCACCTAAAAATATTATGCAGTGATTTTTTTATAAAATTAAATAAAATTAGATAAAAAAATTGAAAATGAAAACAAATTATACCCAATGAAGTTAGATTCAATTTTAAAAATGTTGGTATCAATTCTGAAACTAAATTCTGAGTATTTGTAGGAGTCTGCTACCTCCAAAGATGCAGTAAGACGGATAGAATTTGCAGTTTCCTACAAATAGTCCCATTTTCAGGTTTTCAGTCGAAATATTCTTTCGGTTGAAACCTAGTTTTTAATGGAGTCCGTTAAAAATAAACATTTCAGCCAAAAATTCTTTCGGCCGAAATATGCTTACCAATGGAAAATAATTCGTCCGAAAAACATTGTACACAAATTTCGACGGCGCTGTTAAATTTGACATGCAAATTTTCGTCCAAAAAAGGTGTCGGCCGAAAAAATTCCTAGCAACATTTTTTCGACCGAAAAATTGCCGCTAGGAATTTTGGAGACCCAATTTTCATGAAAGTGTTACCCATCTTCATGATTTTACCGAATTCCTTTATCCATAACATCAAGAGTTATTATTATATTGGTAACTAGGTTGATATGATTCTAGCTAAGGAATCCTCCCAACTTATGCTAAAACTTGAGTCCATAACATTCGATTTTCATTCTATAACTACCACATTAATATCATTCCTTATTTGGTTGTAATCATCAATTGAAATTACTCCAAATCAACATCTCACCAATCATTCAAAATATGAATTTCATCATGAAGGTTGAGGTTATAGATCTTAGAGGAAGCACTTTATAGTGTTGTACAAGGCACCATTCCATGGAGTGCGTACCTATGGTGATACACTAAAATTAATAATATCATAAACATGAATTCCATTCCTATCTGAATCTCATTCCAAAGACTTTCTCACTAAGATTGCATGCATTTGATCAATTCACTAGACATAAAGCATATAACAACAAAATAAAAGAATCGACAGTTATGAGTTTAATTATAATACAACCAATTGATTGACGATGAGATATTGTCCACCAAACCATACACATAACTATACATAATATTTATTTATATGGCCACCCCTTAGCCAAACCATGATACCAAAAGGGAGAATTTGGAAACAATCTCTTAGAGGTAGGAATTTAGTGAGGTCTCCATTGGGTGTAGGGCCTCCATGACATTCACATGATCCTTTGTTGGCTTGTGTAGAACCTAAGGGGGTCCTTCACTAGTCCACAGTATTTTAGTGATTCCCTTTGCTTGTGATTATCATGCATGCCCATATATGCACTAAATAATGACCCTAACACTCAATCAAATCAGGAACTTCCTCATGCTAGTTCAAGGAAATAAATTCATGGCTTACAAAATCATTTTCATAGGAAATGGATTTCTCACCAATGGCTCCACTCTTCATGCATATACACATTCCTCTTTCCCACTCCGAATCCTTTATCTCTTGTTTTCCTAAAAAAATGTGATCTTTCTTCTTTCTCCCATGCATCGCATGTCATCCATGAATTTCGAGGTGGGTCCTATTTCCCACTCCATTCTTTTTTTTGTTGAGAGACTTCTTAACCACCACCCCATGCTTCCATTATTATGGGAAGGAGACATTTTAACCAACCCTTACTTGTGGTATCACAGTCCTATTGTGGTGGATGGACTCCCTTTAGCTCAACATGAGGGATTACAGCTGAGGAAAAGGACCAATTAGACTCTTCTTAATTTGATATGGAATAATCCTCTGGATTAATGGCCCAAAACCCATTCTATGGGATTTAAGAGTTATTAAATTTGTCTCTTTTGTTATATCTTTTTTTTTGGATTGGTTTTCTTTATGACTAAGATAAAATTACTAAAATGTTGTAGAGGAATACTCGAGGGTATAAAATCTCAAGTAAGGAACAATAACAATCATGTGCGCTTTGAAAGAAACAATTCCAATAATTGATCACTTAAAAAAAGATGTAAATAACAGAAAAATCTGATTTCTCTTAAAGATAAATTTTAGAGGAAATGTAAATATAGAATAAATGACCAACTATTACTCATACACATAGTTATTCATATTTCCTAGTTTAATGTCTATCAATTGTGTTTTCATCGAGGACACAAGAAATACACATTAATCAAATACAATAAGCAGTAGAAATTCTACCCCATAGAACATCTGCATGCATGAAGCCTAATGTAATGACATTGAACCAACCACCTGAGCAATGTTAAATATTATGATTTTCAAGCTTGGGCTCTCAATGCTTTCGATATAAATATAGGTACCCACTTTATGAGTACCTGCAACATAGCAGGTGTTAATGTACTCATCAATGTTCATTCCACCTTCACCTCAACTTTTTATATTCAACATCTCACCACACTGGGAGAGACCTAGAATGAAATCTATATCCTAAACCTCTATCTTAAGAGGTTGGTCATCTAGCATGAATGCATCATGGTTCGAATGAGTTTCCTTTTCACCCTCATATTATCCACTTGGTATAATTTGAATAACCCGCAACTTCATAGTGCATTGATAGCCTCTAGGTCATGCAACACTTGTTTTTATATCTCCCCATGCTCTCTTTTCGTCCAAAATATCACCATTCTGCATCAACAAGTCAAATTTTGATGTTAAAATTCATTTTTGGAAACCTCAACAGTGTATACATTCCCTTGCTTGAGGATAGGTGTGTATATAAAGACCTTTTATTAAGCACAAACACATATCGAGATTCCTATATGATCCCTATGAGTGAAGGAGGCACGTATGTGCAACCCATAAACTTAAAAGGGGTGGAATTAACTCAATTTTTAACCAAAATTTAAAATTAAATGGTTGAAATTGAAGATAAATAAATGAGTCATTACCTGGTCTAGAAGTTTTTTGATTCCAATGGTTGATGTTATAGATATCCTTTATCAAAAGTTGAGGTTTTTTATCTACCAAATGCACAAACATGGGTAAAAATTCAAGTGGTGTGGTAAAAACTTGGTTTTTTCACTATTCTAACCTTTTTCTTACCCACTTTTCTATAGTTTGAAGGATTCATTGTAATGTTTTCCTAATGGAATAATACCTAACTAGTGGATGGAGTTAGAATTTGATATTTTTCAGGTCCAATGCAAAACAAATGTGTTTTTTGGGTATTATTTCATCACTATGGTCAATATTTGAACTCTTTTAGTAGGTAATTTTTTTGACAATTGGAATATAGGATAGGACCTTTTTAACCTTTCACTCTGCATTAACAATTTTGTTTTCATCTCTTCCATAGGTTAAACGACACTAAATTCGATTGAAACTTTCCTTTATAATTAAAATTTTTGTACTTTACATGGTACAACATACCTTTCATGGGTTCCCTAGTTAATTCCTTGCAAGTCATTTGGTTCCCATGATGAAGTTTCTCCATGAATATATGATGAAGCATCATGTCTTGTTCTAAATATTTTTTCTGGAATTCCTAGATGGGTCTCCCATGTTGGAATACTGAGAGGTGGGGGTGAATAAGTATGAGCACTTTTTACCAGTTTCAATCATAGCATATATAAAATTCAAATTTATCAACAATATTCAATATTTGTCACTTATGCATTCAGTATATCACTGCATCATAAACAATATCATTCATCAATGCATAATAAACAACCACATATACATAGTACACCCAAATTTACGTGGAAACTCAAATGGGATAAAACCACATAATTTTTTCTTATATATATCAAGAACACATTAATAGGAAGCACCAACTTCCAAATTATATAGCACAAAATAGAAGGAGGATCCAACCCCCTATTTACAGGATCCAACCTGAAGGAAGCTACAACTTCTTGAACTCTCTAGCTATAGCTAGAGGGAGGCTACAAACCCCTAGTTTAGAGGTTCCAACCTAAAGGAAGCTCCAACTCCCTGTGTTCTATGGATCCAACCAGAAGGATACTATGACCCCCTGATTCTATGGATCCAACTTGAAGGAATATACAACTCTCGATTTTCTCTGATACCAACCAGAAGGAGGCTACAACCCCATTTCCTTGTGTCCTATTTTCGTCCTAAAATATAAGTGTAGACTCAACCTTTCACTACCATTGATAATGTCACTGCCATTATCTCATCAACCTGTAATCAACCTATCATCCAACATGTCACTATCACATACACCTGTAAATACCACTGTCATCGTCACTATCACTTTCACATAAGCCTTAAACTAATGATCAACCAATCATCCAATCTGTCATTGTCCTTGTCACTATCACCGTCAACATCATTGTTATTGATATACCATCACCAACCAACTATAACCATATCCACTCACATGGATACCAAAACCATCACCATACCATGTACATCAACTATGTACATCAACCATGTACCCAAACATGTAACATACAATGTACATCAACCATGTACTCAAACATGTACCATACAATGTACATCAACCATGTACCAATGTCACCAATACATGCCTCAACCATGTACCACAACATCCAATGCATGTAAATAAAAAATGTTCCATAACCTAATCAATAATTTCCTCAAACATGAATCAATATCACCAAGAAATGCACCTCATACATGTACCAAGAATATCCTTGAACCATGCACATAAGATGTGCCAATTTTTCAACAAGATACCAAAGAGATGTCTCAAGCATGCACCATAACATCACCAACATGAAACCCTCAAAACATGCATATAGACATAACTTTAAACCTATAGCTCACCTGATACATAAGATTTCAGACTTGTTGCTCTTCCCCAGCCTCAACAACTTGGTACAGGCATCCTCCCCTAATTTTCCTTAGCCTCATGGGACTAAGAGAAGTTCATTAGTGGGGCCTTGCGGGACGAGGCCCATAAAACCCGCAGGGGTGCCTCACAGGACACCATTGTCTTGACCAGAAGGGGTTATCCAAAGTAGGGTTTATCAAAAAAGCCTTGCGCTCCTCTGCAATCAAAAACTTTTTGCATTTCTTACTCTTATTCTTCCTTAGACTTGCTACCTCAGATTCACCAAGTAGATCAAGTGTGCTCACATAGAATATATTCAATAAAGTTGTGCATATAATAATGAGAGGATTATTGAAGTGTACTTATACCTTTCCATATGACTTCTTTCCCTAACTTTTGGATTGACCTGTAATTTCTTGTCGATTTAAGCATGGATTTCATGGGAAGATGCTTTGAAGAAGTATAAAAGAAGCCTTGGAAATATGGATAAGTGGTTAAGTGGTTGATAAGACACATAGTTGTGTTCATGAAGATTGGATTGTTTTGAGGAAAAAGAGGATGAAGGATAGTACAAATGCATGCAACACACTCATAGATGGATAATCCCCGTCATGCCATCTCCAACGGTAGGTGGTATGACATGTAGTTTCTCACAATTGAGAATTTATGGTTTCTTGAAGGTGGAAGCCCCAAAGAATGGTTAAGAATCCTCTAAATGGTTGAAATAAGAAGTTACAAGTCATTAATTCAAGGGAAAAGTGGTTGTAACAAGAAAGTACAAGTCGGCCCTAAAGTCAAGTAAAGGAGATACTTGAAAAAGTGTAAATACACATTAAGAACCTCTACTTTTCATCATTCATTCTTGTGATCTCTTAGTGTATGTGTGGTACAAATTTCAGAGGGAAAAGGAAGCGATAAAGGGCGAAATTGCAAGGGACGATTAAGTCTTGTGATGATGTGTTATAAGGTGTGTTTTTAAAAGGCCGTCTTACCATTTTCGCTATAAAGTTTTTTACTGAATACTTTAGATAGCAAAAATTGGAGGATATTGGGAATATATAGCAAGGTACCTATGGTAAAACTTCCATCTTCTAGATCCTTGTTTTTGTAGATACACTCTATGGAAGATAGGGTTTTTGACTAGTCCTAAAGCTAGTCTTAGACATGTGTTCTGGGTAAAACAATCATAAAGTATTCATAGAGAATCCAAATTATATGAGACCAATTGCATTGGATAGAATATAGTATGTAGCAATTTTCAAGTTTCAGAATCAGATATAAAATACTGAGTGTGCTCTATTATGTACAAGTTTTCTCTCTAGAATATGTTAGAATTCAGAAAGGTCGACCACTTTCACTATAACTTCTATTCTAGGACGTTTTAGACCCTCAACGCTTTACACAATGGAGTAAATATCACAAATTTATTATGGTTAAAATTTCATATATTGTGTCACACCAATTTAAGAGATATGCATTGTGGAAGTTAGAGTTCGTGAACGGTCCTAAAATATGTTTTAAACAAGTCAGCTTGGTATTTTTGCTGTAAATTCATTTTTGGGACTTTGCAAACTGTGAAAAAGTTAGAGGTATGAAAACACATACAGAATAATCTCAGATGGAAATATTAGAATCATAAATGGAAATTTGAGCTCGTGGTGAATCTTACAAGTTTGCATATTTGAGGTACAATTCTTAGCAACTTTGTATGGAGGTTTAAGAAGTGATGTTGGGGTCTATATGTGGACCTAGGTTGTTGATTTTGGTACATATTGGTGATATTATTTTATATGGTTTATGTCATATCTTTTGGTATATGGTTGAGGCATATCATTAGTGATATGGCACATGCTTGAGGCACAACTTTTGGTACCTTGTTTATGGATGTTTTGGCACATGCTTGAGGTGTATGGTTGGATTCATATCATTGATGTTTTGTCACATGGTTGAGATACATATCTTGATTATGGTATGATACATGTTAGAGAATTTCTTTCTAATATTGGCACATTCTTGGTACATATTTGACACATGACTAGAGACATGTTTTGGTGATGTTGGGAACATGGTTTGAGATATGTTCTTGCTGATATTGGCCTGAGTTTTATGTGGTTATGAGATTGATGAGTAGAATGTTTTGATGATGGTATATCAGTGACAGTGACAGTGGCAGTGACAATAGCAGTGAAGATGACATGTTGATTATCAATGGTAGTGTCAGGTTGAGTCTACACTTATATTTTAGGGAGGCAGGATAGGGAAAGGAAAGGGCATTGTATCCTCCTTCTAGTTGGTGCCGGAGAACACAAGGATTTGGATATTCTTTCAAGTTGGATCCTATAAATCATGGGGTCATATCCTCTTTCTGGTTGGATCCAGATAATAAAGAGAGTTGGAGCTTCCTTCAGGTCTTGGGTGTTGGAGCCTCATTCCAGTTGGATCTGTAAAATTCAAAGAGTTGTAGCTTCCTTCAGGTTGGAGCATGTAAATAGGAGGTTGGAGCCTCCTTCTAGTTGGTGCTAGAGAATTGGGAAGTTGGTGTTTCCTATGAATGTATTATTGATATATAAAATAAATTATTATGTGGTTTTCTCCCATTTTGGTTTCCACGTATATTATGGTGTAATTTGTAGATTATGTGGTTGTTTATTATGCATTGATGAATGAAATTTTTTATGATGAAATAATATAATGAATGCATAAGTGATAAAATATTGAATAATACTGATAAAGTTGAAGTTTATATATTGTGATTTAAAGTGGTAAAAAGTGCTCATATTGATTCACCCCCCTCTCAGTGTTCCAACAATTTGTATTAGAGCATGTCCTTCAATAAAACAATTTAACCACTAGAAGGAAGATCATGGAGTACACTAAGATTGAATTACAATAGTTTGATGGTCAGAATGGTCAGAGCTATGAGATATGGAGAAACAAGATGAAATCATTTCTAGGAGCACAAGGGTATGGTGTTTGGTACTAAGTTGTTATAGGATACACTGGTTCAAAGAAACTTAAGACTGCATCCAAGAAAGAATTAAAAAGAAACAAAAAAACAATAATGGATTTCATCCTGGAAGGATTACCTAATCCGATAAAAGACAAAGTGTGACAATGTTCATCAGCCAAAGAACTTTGGGATAATATAGAGCATGATATTTAGATTAAAGAAGATTCTGAAGTAGAACGAGAAGAAATATGCTCTTCATGTCAGACAAATTCAAAAGAAGAATATTGTGAAGAAGGAATAATATATCTTGAAGTAGAATCAATCATTGCTTTAGATGAACTGACAAAAGAAAGGAGGAAGATCAAGTCACTCAAGGAATAATTGATTGAGATAAACAATGGATCTCAAAATCCCAATTCTGGAGAATTCCAGCATATGATTACAAACCTAAAAGTCCAAGTAGAAGAAACCATAAGGATTGAAGAAACATGAAAAAGTCAGCTGGATGAAAAGCACTTTTTAGAAGATTAAATAGTAGCACAAAGAAAGGAATCAAAGAAGAGTAAAATATTTTAACTAGCCATCTCAAGGAAATATCTGAGGACTTAAATAATATTGAAGCATTATTCAGTCGACAAGAAAGAAGACTTCAAGAAGAAATTGTCTCCTTGAATAACCAACTTGAAGAAGAAAAGAGAACGAAATAAGTCATGAAGATCCATATGATGAAGAAAGAATAATATTGTGAGAATATTTAAGAAGACGTTGTTACATTAATAATTAAAGTTGTCAATATCAACAATAACATTGGAGAGAAAGGAAGTTGCACATCACTAGTAAATAAAGTTGAAGAAATTTGTTATAGATTACTAGAAAGAAAGAATAAAGAGAATTCTAAGAGTTATGCATAAATCATCAAAGGCCCCATCAAGAAAGAAGAGCCCTCAAAGGAGAAGATTCCATAAATGAAGAAGACTCAAGAAGAAAATTGTAGAAGAGATGGATATCAAAGAACACCCTCCAATTTCAGGTATCAAAGAAGCTTCAATCAATGTGAAGGAAACAACAAAAGAGAAGATTGTGATTAGCCAAGGCATGAATTTAGAAAGAGTACATCACAAAGAAGATCTTCCACTTCCAGGTATCAAATTTTCTATTATGGTCATTGTTTTAAATGTAATACATTTGGACATAATGTTGTAGATTCTAGAGCTTATGGAAGAAATGGTCAAGAAAGAAATGTTTATGTGTCCCCACACAATATTGAATGTTACAAATGCCACAACTATGGACATATAGATCATGATTGTAGAATCATGATGTATACTTTCATGAAATAAAACATTGATATCATATATAAGAAGGTTTGGAAAAGAATACAAGAACGGGTGAATGAAGAACTCCCAGAGATCATACTCTTAGGACTTGTAGTGGTATGAGATCATGATGAATCTATAGGAAAAGAGGAAGATAACATAATTCAAATGATAAAAGAGGAATATTATTCTACATTAGGGAAGATTCCTCCACCTTTCTGAGCCATGCGACTTGGATATTCCCAAAAATATGAATATTGAAGAGAGAGAGTCTAAGAAGCAGGTTTACAGATAAGAGAACTATCTTTTGAGCAGTTTGAAATATTTGTAGATTTTGGAAAGGCATTTTTAGAATGCTTTGATGAAAACATGCATAATGTATTGTGACAATTTTATTATTTAAGGAGATTCTTTTAGAACACATTCCCATGCAGGTATTAACTGAAATTTACAAATAATATCAGTGGCACACTTTTCAGGAAAGGATTCATGATTGTATAAAGAATTCCAGGCATGTATTCAGATTGAGATATATTTAGTACAAATTGATGCATACATATAGATTTTGATTTATATATTGAAAATATATCTTGAAAAGAAGGAACATGTAGTGATCATTTTTAGAATATTCAAAGAGTCTTCAGAATGGTAAAGTGACATATGGGTCAACATTGTGTGTAGTTGAGCACTAGAATGATGTAAAATTTATGACATATGGATATAGATTTATTCATGAGATATTTGGAAAAGAAGATGCATAACAATGTATGAAATCACATTGACAGGTCAAATTTGTTAGTCATAGGAAATAAATAATTTAAATACACAACACAATAGGGGAACAGAAATCGTTAGTAGAAGCCATACCGTCAAAGGGAAATTGTTGAAAAGTATTTTCATTGATGTGAATATGACAAACTATGAAATCAAGTAACTTTGAATTATTTTTATATATGTTAGTGAATTACAAGAGGAAACACCAATGGAAAAAGAGCACCTAAAGAGAGGAAATGAAGCAAGTACAAGAATCCCCACATTGATCTACATGACATCTTGTAGAGAATTTAAAGGGAGTTAAATTATTAGAGAAAGAGAACAAGAAAGAAAGATCAGAATCATGAAGACATGGGGAGACATACCACCAAGGGGATTTAAATTTAGTCCCATGATGTCAAAGGGGGAGAGAGAGAAATATAAAAAGAGAAACATTATAAGCATGAAGATAGGGGGGTCATCCCCAAGGGGAGATACCCTTTTGCATTGATGTGAAATGGGGAGAGAAACATGAGGAGAGAAATATCATGAGAATTGATCACTTGTGGAGTATGAGTGTTGCCATCAATTCCAAAGGGGGGTATTTTTATATAGATGTTTTTCATTTATGCTAACCTTGGTCAATCCTAGAATAATCCCCGAAGAAATTTTGGAAGAATCTAGAAGTGATGGGTGTAATTGGAGAAGTCTAAAAAGTGGTCCCCTTATGGTGTATCTTTTAGCATGGCTCTCACGGGAAGAGGCTTTAAAAAATTCTACAATAATCCCTGGAAATATGGCTAAGTGGTTAATTGGTTGAGAAGACCCATCTTTGTGGTCATGAAGCCTAAAGTTGTTTGAGGAAAAAGAGGATGAAGGAAAATACAAATGCATGCAACACACTTATAGATGGATAGTTCTCATCATGTCATCTCCAAAGGTAGGTGGTATTACATGTGGTTCCTCATGATTGAGAAATTATGGTATCTTAAAGTTGGAAGCCTAGAAGAATGGTTAAGAATCCTCTAAACGGTTGCAACAAGAAGTTACAAGCCATTAATTAAAGGGTAAAGTTGTTGTAACAAGAAAGTACATGTCGACCCCAAAGTGAAGTAAAGGATGTACATCAAAAAGAATAAATAGACATTAAGAACCTCTCATTTTCATCATTAATTCTTGTGATATATTATTACAAGTGTGGTACAAATTTCAGAGGGAAAATGAAGTGAAGAAGGTAAAAATCCAAGGGAAGATGAAGTCTTGTGATGATGTGTTCTAAGGTATGTTTTTAAAAGGTCATATTACAATTATCGCTATAACTATTTTTATAGAATGATTCATATAGTGAAAATAAAAATTTGTTGGGAATACATATCAAGGTAGATATGGTAAAACTTTCGAATTCTGTATCATTGCAATTTTGGAGATACACTCTATGGAAGATAGGGTTTTTGACTAGTCCTGAAACAAGTCTCCAACACGTGTTCCGGGTAAAACAATCATAAATTCTTCATAGAGAATCCAAATTATATGAGATTAATTAAATTGGAAATACTACATTATTTAGCATGGTTTTTGCGAGTTTCATAATCATATATCAAATATTGAGTGTGTCGCATGTTGTACAAGTTCTCTCTCCAGAACAGGTAAGAATTCAGGAAGGTATGCCACTTTCTCTATAACTTATGTTTTGGGAAGTTTCAGACCCTGAAATTTTGAAGAAATGGAGGAATAATATCATATCACCAGTGGTTAAAATGTCATACATAGGACCGAAATTATTTCAGAGATATGCTCTATGGAATTCAAAGTTCCTGAACAATATTGAAATATGTTTCAAACAAGTCAGCTTGGAAGTTTTACTATAACTTGTTTTTTGGGACTTTGCAGAATGTGAAATTTTCATAGGTATGAAAATACATACAGAAGTACCTCAGATAGAAATTTCAGAATCATAAATGGAAAATTGAGCTCGTGGTGAATCTTACAAGTTTTCATATTTGAGGTACAATTATGAACAACTTTGTATCCAAATTTAAGAAATGTATGCAGATTTAAGAAATGATGTTGGGGTTCCTATGTGGACCCACTTTCTAAGTGGACCCAGGTTGATGATGTTGGTACATATTGGCGATTTTATGGTATATGGTTTATGGAATATGTTTTTTTATATGGTTGAGGCATATCATGAGTGATATGGTACATGTTTGAGGAACAACATTTGGTACATGGTTTATGGGTGTTTTGGAACATGCTTGACGTGTAGGGTTGGGTGCATATCATCGATGTTTTGGAACATGGTTGAGATACATATATTGATGATGTTATGATACAAGTTGAGGCATTTCTTGGTGATCTTGGTACATTCTTGGTACATATTTGGCACATGACTAGACACATTTTTTGGTGATGTTGGGCACATGGTTTTAGAGATGTTCTTGGTGATCTTGGCATGAGTTGTATGTGGTTATGATCTTGAGAAGTGGTAGGTTTTGATTATGGTATATTAGTGACTGTGACAGTGGTAGTGACAATAGAAGTGACAACGAAAATGGTAGTGATAGTGACAATGACAGTGACAATGACAATGACTGTGACAATGAAAGTGATAGGTTGATTATAAGTGGTAGTGACTAGTTGAGTCTACACTTATATTTAAGGGAGACAGGATGAGGAAAGGAAAGGGGGTTGTAGCCTCCTTTCCGTTGGTGCCAGAGAACACTGGGAGTTAGAGATTCCTTCAGGTTGGAGCCAAAGAACACAGAGAGTTGGAGCTTGTAAACTAGGGAGTTGGAGCTTCCTTCTAGTTGTATATGGAGAGTTCATAGAGTTGTATATTCCTTCAGGTTGGAGCCTGTAAATAGGGGGTTGGAGCCTCCTTCCAGTTGGTTCTATATAATTGGGAAGTTGGTTCTAGATAATTGGGAAGTTGGTTCTTCCTATGAATGTATTATTGATATATATAAGAAATCATTTTGTGGTTTTCTCCCATTTGGGTTTCCACGTAAATTATGGTGTACTATGTATATGTGGTTGTTTATTAAGCACTGATGAATGCTACTATTTATGTTGCAATACTATATTGAATTCACAAGTGATAAACTATTGAATATTGCTGATAAATTTAAAGTTTATATATTGTGATTGAATGTGGTAAAAATTTCTCAGACTGATTCACCCCTCCTCTTAGTATACCAACAATTGGAACTACGTGAAATTACACCTACCATTGGAAGTGACATGACAAGGACTATCAATATATGAGTGTGTTACCTACATTTACACTTTTCTTCATGTCCTTATTCCTCAGACAACTTCGGGCTTCATGACCAGACATCTGGGGATTCTTGTAGACTCCTTCAAATGCACCAATCACATATATTTACATCAATGACAATTACTTATGTTGACATCAATGGAAACCAAATATATAACAACATCAATGAAAACCAACTATCCAACAATCTCCCCCTTTGGCATTGATGGAAACATTCATACTCCAACACTCATACTCCCCTTGTGACCATCGCTCCTCATATCTCTCTTTCGATGTTTCTCTCCCCCTTTAACATCAATAGAAAAGGGTATGTCCATTTGGGGCCTCTACCCCTATCTCCATGATTCCGATATTTTCTCTTCTGATCTTTCCCATTATCCATGTTAGCACTAGGAGTCACCTTCAGATTGCATGGAAGGCAAGCCCAATACCCATCAAGTTATATGTGAATGATAGAGTGTTTTAACGAGTAAAATGGAAAAGGACTCAAATGGTAATGTTCTAACTCAGACAATAGGGCTAGCATGCACCAACAATTAAGGTCTTGGATAACTTCTATCAATAGTTTGGGAGTAAGTATGAACAGAGGGAATACTTGAGTGAGAGGAGTGTAGGGACTGCTGCAAACATCAAGTCTACAAAAGTCTAAGGAAGAAAGTTTATAATCACAAAATATTCTTGACATCAGAAACTAAGAAAGCTAAATAAACATCATGATAATACAATGATCAAAAATCCACCATCACATCACCACAACAATTCATGTGAATCCTTCAAAGCATGAAAATTTAGCAACAGAAGCAAATAGACTGGAAAGGAAGTTGATTTCTATTAGCCAAAAAGTATTAAGTCTATTACATCACTAGATCATAGTCACTTCATCAAAATATTACAAAATAAAGGGAGCCTTGCTCAACCATCTGAACCTGCTAAATCAATTGATTTATCTATTTATAACAATAAAGGGAGGCAACAACTGGAGGTACGAGCTGGCCTGTTTCCCTTGAAAATCTCTAAACATTTATTTGTTGTAACAACTAGAATAACAACCTATGCTATAAAACAGGGAAATGTTGGTGACTGGTCCAATCATGCTTCTATCTTCTTTGATCCTCTTTTGTTTCTCAGCTCCTTTTTTTCCATATGTCCCTTTGGAGCCTGTAGTTGTCTTTAAAATGCCAGTTGCTACTTCTGTAACTTTCTCCATTATGAACTCATCCAAAAAGTTGTTGGCCTAGTCCTCCTAGATTCCAAGTGTTTGCTGGCAATTTCCTTGGGTGGAAAATCTGGGTAGCGCACCGTAAAACTAAATAAGGAGAGAAGGCAATGCCTGTAGGTAGCGCCACGGTGTTGCATATATGCGCCAACATTGGTCCTCTATTGAAATATTAGGTAGCTCCTGTGTGTTGCACCTGTAAATATTCGGTAGCGCCATTAGGTAGAGCCCCTGTGTGTAAAAATGCTCCCTACCAAATATTACATAATGCTTGTGGGTAGCGCCACTGTGTCGCACCCTTATGTCGATTCTATCCTTTGTGGAATATTGTGCAGCGCCTTTACGTAGAGTCACTTACGTTGTGTCTACATACAAGTTTGGGTAGCATTGCAAAAATGCAGTGCCTTTCAATCTTGAATATGTACTAAGCAGTATGTGTCCTTTCATGATGACAAAACCATTTCACTCAGGTCCCTTTTACCATTAGGTGAAGATATCACTTAGCAAAAAATTCAAAATTCATATAGCTAAACACCTAGAAGCGTGTATAGATGGCACAACTAATATTAGCACAATGGTCAATCCTCCCAAAAAGATACATCTTCAAAAATGGGGCTTACCCTTTACCAGCTATTTTTTCATTTTAACACTTAACCTCATACTCTTCCTAGTAGAAAGGGGATCTTCAATTGACACAATAGACTTCTTCTTTTTGGCATCTACAGGATTCTTCTATATATTTGTGCTCTCCTTAGTTGTTGGTTTATCATCCTCAATGGAAGCTTCGACAAACACTTGTAAATTCCTTTGGGCTACCTCATCTTGAAAGTGTTCTAGCTCTGCCTTTAACTTCATGTTCTGAGACTGAAAGCCCATGTTCTATCTGTAAAGATTCTTCAGCTGTTTATGAAGGGGCATAGCCTTTCTCGCTGCAAACCTTTCCAAGTCAAGGGTATGATTGTAGTCAACCTTGAGCTCTTCCATTTGAACCAAGTGGACCTTGTCTTCTGCTTTAATATGAGCTATTATTTCCTTGCATCTCTAAGCTTATTGATAAGCCTTTTGTAGGTCTAATTGTATGGAGGGACAATGGCATGCTCGGTATGAATAGGCTTTTCCTCAGAATCTTCTTCTTCCTGCATGGGAAGTGTTTTGTCCACCTCATCAGGTTTCTCAGTCACCTTAATTTTACCCTTATTTCTATGTACAATGGTTTCTTCATTTCATACCATAGGCTCCTTGAAGTGTTTCACAGGGGTTTCCTCTTTTCTCTCCAAAGGTCTTTTACTACCTTTACCCTTCTTCTTTTGTACAAGGGTTTCTAATTTCTACTCTACAAGATTTTCAATATTATTCACCTTCTTCTTTTGAATAGGGATCTTTGGTAAGGACTACTCTCTATAATCCTCCTTAGGAATTGATGACCTTGTGAAAGGTATTTTACCTTTGATTTTGACTGCTAGAGGAGAAGGAGAAAAGAGAAGCTTTTTCCCTCTCTTATATGTATCTTTGGTAGAAGGAGGCAGATCTTTTAACCCTGGTGGAGGAGGTGGTGAAAAATATCTATGTGGAGAAGGACATACTTCCTCCTCAGCTTCATTGACCTTCTTGTTGAGCTCTGACACTTGAACAGGGGCTCTTCCATTTCTCTTCCTACTGGTCCTTGCTTTGGTAGAACTGGTAGGTGAAAAAGATCTTTCCCTCTATGATTGAGGAGTGGGTCCTCAATCCAACTTAAAATGGGAGGTAACCACAAAATTCTCCCATGAAATATCATTCTTGCTCAATTCCTCATATACTAGAATTATGATTAATCCAGAGTGGAAAAGGATAGAATCCACATCTTTACATTTGGCCTGTATCCTATATGACATCTTACCTATACTCCTCAACAAGTAATAAGGAATATTCATCTCAACCTTACCAGTAAAATGTAGCAAGAATCTTATATGGTACTGGTATAATGTGTTGAATCTCCCTTCACAAGTAAAGTATCTCTGTATGATCTTCAATAGTCTGTCAAATTGTTCAATCAATTGGCTCCTTGGCATACTTTTGGATAGGTCATTCGCTTGATATTCAGGTTTAAAAATATCTTTTGCATAAGTTGAACTCAAAGTCATGGCTTTGAACCACCTTTCACCTATAATGGGGATCCTTGTTGCGACTGAGATGGAGGCTTCAGTCAATTCGAACTCCAAATACCCAACCTTAGTTTTATTACCATCAAATTGCAATGCAAACTATCTTGCTACCTCTAGATGGTCTCTCTGCATGTTCTGACAGAAGAAGAGGCACCCTACTCTTTTAAAGGCCTCTCTTTCCATGGTTTTTGTGTTAAAAAGAAGCATGTCCACTGGTTATGTCCTAACTATATTGCCTCCTTTATGTGCCTTATTCGATTTAGGGGTCTCCATAACTCAGACTGAGATCTCTATAATGGTTGGTAATGCTCAGGAAACTTTGAATGGGGTTTCAATTATGCAAGGTTGACCCTATACAACTGAGTAAAACGTTTAATTTCGAGATGAAAGGAGGCAGGGGAAACAACGAGAGGTTAAGCAGCACCTCTGGGTAGCGCAACGCATATGTAGAGGATAGACTAGTCTAAAGCTTACAACTTCAAGGGATAGGGAAGACAACAGAAATCTGACTCACATATGGGCCATGAGGTTTATAGGTCTGAAAAAGAGAGGAGATGAGGCTATCATACAAAGATGATTTTTTTACTGATGTGCAAACTCAACAAATCAAAAATCGGATCACAAATTTCAAGTGAGGATTAATACGCAGAGGAGGTAACAGTGGATACCTGCGTAGTAGACACCTGTTGAGCTCTTCAACGCAATTATAGGATGAAAATGAGGAAAATTCAGCCCTGGAATCTCGCACAGTAGTAAGATTTGGTTGACATGCGGTCACCTGATCAGAATTGGAGAATTCACACAGTGCAACACTGTTGAGTTTTCAAAATTAGAAACCGTTATCAAGGAACATAAATGCAAGATCTTTTGAAGGCACTTTAACTGACTTCTGGCACTGAAAACAAGGGATATGGTAACAGTCATGGAAATCATGACTTGGGGTGGTGGTATGATAAACATGATGGGCGCTACGGAACTGCCTGATGAGTAGGCAACACTTCCAATTTAAAATATGATTAGATAGGTAAGCGAAGACAATGAGGCATGCTTGTGAGGTCATGAGTGAGGAGATAGAGGTGTCACATCAACTTGATCATGGGAGGTATCGACCTAGGGGAAAATCATGAAAGGGATCAAAAAGAATAAACCATGAGCTAAAAGGGTTCAAGGATCAAAAATCAAATTTAGGATCAAAACATGAGCTATGACTCAAAAAGTTTATTCATCGAAGGGGTCCTATCAAACATAACTTTAAAGGGATGATAAAAAACTATATTTTTATTTAAAAAAAAGTAAAATCTAAGGTTCCAAAAAGAATAAAAATAAACTAAAAGACCCAAGGCAATTTAGTGTGATAACACTCCCCATTTGAAATCATGGGAAAAATGGGTAACTCCCCCTGTTGGTATGTCTCCCCCTATCTTCATGCTTCTAATCTGGTCTCTCTCTCTCTGATGATATCTCTTCCCTTGAATTATTTTAAATATTTTGTATAGATCAATGAGGGGATTTTTTTTTATACTTCCTTTCCTCTCTTCTAGGGTTGCTTCTTATTTGGTGCTTCCTCTTGTAATTCACTAGCATATATAAAAAAATTAAAAGTTTCCTTGTTTCAACTCTGCATGGCTTATCAAGTTTATATCAATGACTAGACTTTCCTTTGATGATATTGTTCTTGCTAATGGTGTATATTCCCTTGTCATGTTGTTCCTTCCACTACTTCCCTTCCTGTGACTAACTGATTTCACCTGTGACTATGCCTTCATCCATTGTTATGCATCTTATCTGATTCATTTCTTTTGTACTCTCTACTTGATCCAGGTGGATATCGGTGGCCACCCACCTTTTCCGACTGGCTCAAAACTATTTTCTGGCATTTTTGGCAATTTACTATTTTTAGCAGGTTTTAACTTCTCGGGCCATTTTGAGGGCCTAAATGAAGGTTTTTCGATATTAGGTTCTCAATGATATCCGAAGGCATAATTTATCACCCAAAATAAATCTCCTCGACGATACCTTTCCAACGATCTATCACACGCCTAAAACGGAGATCGTATGCAAAAGTTACGACCCCAGGA
>JASDQU010680614.1:30285-41469 GCA_032191745.1 Picea mariana
TATTCAATATATCTTGGTGAGAGACATGGTTGAAGAAAATAAAGTGTTGCTAATGAAGGTGGACACTTTGAAGAATTTTGCAGATTCATTAAAAAACTCTATGAGCACTGAGAAGTTCTCTTGGTGTAGAGGATCCATGGGAATTGTTGCCCTGGATTGTTGACTATGTAACCCTGTAACCCCCTGTATGCAAAGAAAACAAGGGGGCGAATGTTGGGTATGTGTTATATTCTTTGCATGACTAACACTAGTATGTGCTATGTTGTGATGTGTGCATAGGGGGGTTGCAGGGGGGAAATATCCCCCCCCTGCACGGGGGTTCGAGGGCAGCACCCCCGAGAATTTTTTTTCCTCAAGAAATGTTTCGCATTTTTACCTCGTTTTTCGTGTCGCCTCGATTTTCATGTCCATTGTTGGGAGTTTTTTCGGCACATGGTTTTTTTCGATGGTTTTCTATTTCTGGTTAATGAATTAGGGCTGTTTACTAATCCAGGTCATTGGGTTAAGGTTTTGGATGCTGCTTGCTCCTATATGTATATTGTATTGTAAACAATGTATCACTATGAATGAATATAAAATATGTTGGCTTTCCCGGTTTGGGTTTCGAGGGGAAAAATATCTGTGTAATGTTTGTATTTTCCATTGTATCTTTTCTGTTATTTTACTAAAAAATTATTTGCAGTAAATAATTGCACAAGGTTAAAATCTACACTTAAAGGAAAGCATACAAAGTTCCAAAAATTGTGGCTAGGCCTATATCTAATTCATAAGAAAATTGGGCCTCTAACATTCAAACTCAGAACATTGGAGGGAGGAGAAGAGGAGCTCCCTATCAATGGTCAAATCCTCAAAYGATACTTCTCCTARTCACCCATGGTGATATATTTTTGTACAGAGTATCATTCTCTTTATTGTTTGATCATTCTCTAGAATAAAACCTTGTTTTCTCTTTTATCTTGTCACTCTATTTTACTGCCACAATAAAACTCTTACTAACCTCTTCCATGCCTGAATTATTGGAAACCACTTTTCAAGCCTAGAAAACACCTTGCAAGAGAACAACTAGTTAGGTACTCATTGTGATGATGAAACATCTTGTATTTGTTATTGAGCAGTTAAATTAAACTTATGGTTATACTTTATAGGAAGAATCCATCATTCGTTGTTTCAAGAAGCCACTGATTATACATAACATGTGTGTAAGTCATTGGAGTTGACAGGAGACTGGGTGCATGTGTGACTATTCTCATACGCAATTATTGGTTCTACGAATAGGTTATTGTAACAACTCTAATGTCCTACGGATAATTCTGGTGAATCCTACTTGTCCCTTAACTTCACAACCTTAACAGAAGTCTATTGGAAAATAATATGCGAAGAACAATATTGACTCAGACCTGCATATCAAAATGACTCTTGTATCACCCTGCTTCCTTCATACCCTACATGCATATGCACATATATAACCAAAATCTGAAAGGGTGAACATGTACTGAAGTAAAAAGGAAGCTGAAGGAACAATTATTAGTGTGGGAAATATAACTAAACATGTCGAGGCTATGGATGTTCACTAGAATCAGGTCTATGCTTGTATGATACCAAGGAAACTTCATTGGGGCTATGGACGCTCGCTGGAAGAAAAGAAATGCTAGGAAAAAGAGATGAGGAATACATTGTGGTCTTGAAACAGAAAAATACTAGATTTTGTGGTTTTCTTCTCCTCCCAGATTCTCAAGATAAATTAATTTTTACCATATTTAATGCTCTTCATTGAATTATCATTAAGTTCACCAGACACAATAACAATATCCTTATCCTTTTCAACCTAGTCATTTTTTGGGGTCCACGATATTGGTCAGCCTGTAACGTTTGTGAGAAATTCAAAGACCTGAGGAATATTATCTAGTGGTTACTTTTGAAGCAGAGATAATTGGTTCTCCTGTGCAAGTCGCCATTTGTTGTGAGAACACAATAACCCCACCAAAACTAATGGTTTTGGTGAGGAATCAAACTACTAAAATTTTGGCAAGACACTACTCTTTACCTACCTAACTATTTATTCACTTATGAGAATATTGTTTGCATATGGTCATCGAAAACATGGAATAGGAGATCTTCACTAATCATTAGGTTTGTCTTTCCAGACCCATCCTACACTATCGTGTGAACTTCAATCATTGGCTAAAGGAACCACTGACAGCTTCAAAACTCTATCTTTCCTATGGTCAATTCATTTATCTTATCCTTTGACCCCCTTCATCATCGCTTTTCTCTTCACCCTTCAACGTGCTCGAAACTGAAATCTCGACAATGACGCCTTTATAACGTCGTCGTCGGGAAAATTACTATGTGATCTTTACCTCCAAATAAACTATCCCTGTGATGATAACAACCTCATGGTTAAGGGCTCAAATGTTAGTATATAATTGTACTTAAACCTATCACGAGGGATAACCAGGTCCCACCTTCTACAAGCATTTGAAAATAGTTTAAAACAACCATATGTAGGTACGTGGCAATATCCTATTGATCTATTTTCCTCAAAAAATATTGTCGGAGGAGGAGGATGATATGGAGAGGTTGCAAAAATAATTTTGCAATCATCGATGAAGACAAGGTCGGGATTTTTTCCTCTTTGAATGACCTTTCCCAACAAAGGAGTTTTCCCTCCTAAATCCATTTCTTCTAATGTACGATGACGACATATGTAATCAATCACCTTGAGAACAAATTTAATGAAGAATGGTACACCTATGACCCGGTCTTATTTGTACCATGAATGACATTGATTTCTCTATAGTTTGGGAGGGAATTAATAATAAGAATGACCATGGCAACACACATAAGCATAAGCTCGATCGAGAAAAAAATACTAAGAACTGAGCAATCATATTTAAGGAGAAGAACTTAAGAAGTTTTTTTGTTGGTTTTCTTCTCAAGATGGAAGGAACATATTGAATCAGTTATAATGTTTTTCTTGTCTATGGTTAAATAGAAGGAGTGATTCTATTTTGAATGGATTTTTGTGAAGGTGACATATTATCCACAATGTAGACCCATAGAACAAAGGGCCAAGCCGTTCTTGGTCTTGTTGATGTTCCATGCACTTAATCCTTCAACATTATGGATACAAACAACCATGATGGTAGAGAACATTATGTGACATATCAAGAGCTATATGAAATTTTTTGTAATGATAAGTATCTAAACGAGGATGAGGAAATTGAAGAATATAGGAATATCAAACTTAGTGGGATACATACTATTTTTTCTCTCCCAATCCTCTTCCCTTACAATGACGCTAGGAGATGGTGCTTCACACACATACAAAAAGAGACCGGGATGAAATTCAATGATGTTGATACGCCTATTGTGTCTCTCAAAGAAGAGGACCTTAGGACTCAATATAAAACCCCTGAACCTACTACTTCCCTGGACGAATCCTTCTTAGAAAAATTCAGGATAGATCACAAGGACTTTGAGACACTAACGGAATATTGGTTCATGGATGAAGAATGGCTAGTAAAATGAGAAGAATGAAATTTTCCTGCTCTCTACCTGAAATATCCCTACATGATTTTGAACGAAATGATATGCAGACTCTATGGATAAGAAGAAAAACACCCATTTTAGAATGGAATGGTTTCTGATGGACTATACAGTGGTCAAAACTGACAAATCATTCAATTGGGCCAACATTTCATCATTCAACATATACTCTCGAGTTAGGGAATCTACATGTATGAAAAAACCTAGGTTTTATATGACAACTTATCTCATAGATGTAGTGTGTGTAGCACCCACATTTCCTGATTTTAATTGGGTCTAGGATTCGAGTAAATCCCCAATTCATGAATATTTCTCTCAGTTATGGGAAGCAAACTACAAGAACCATCTTTATGATATCTTTGATTATTTTATGACCCCTTGCAAAAAATCATTTTTGGGTTTCACCCTCACTGAATATCTCTTGGTGCCATTAAAGCTTTAAAAGAGATAGGGGATTGGTACATGACCAAATACTATACATATATTAGGATTTATGGAGTTATAGGGCCACCTCATCCACTGCCCAAGTATGTACCTGATAAATTTTTGGCCCGTGAAGTGGCGTATCATATAGTCGAAAAAGGGGTTACAACATATCTATCAGAGAAGAATAAGAGGTATTGGTCGATTTTCCCTATTCATCCGGGACAATACTCTCTCCTAAACAAAAAAAAAAAGGAAGAAAAGGAAGAAACGACCTTGCAAGAAATATGTCTATGCATTGAGGAGAAGAAGGGACATGACCCTCAAAATGTAATGTACGATCTCTTGAAAGTTGTCAAATTGGCGTTGCAGACGTGGTCAAGGAACAATTCAACAAAGATGAATATGCAAACAAAATTTTGAGGATGGAACAATTTAAAACACTGCTTCAGCAACATAAGGAGAAGCGTGAAGTCGTGGAACTTGATAAGAAACAAAAGGATGTAGAATTGTCTAGGAAGGAAGATAAATTTGAAGAGAGGTACCGACAATAGAAGAAGGTCGAAGCCCAACATAAGTTGTCAACGAAACGAAAAAACCAAGATCTGACCGAGAGAGACAAGGAAGGAAATGGAAAAACTCCTAAATCTCCCAGGGAAGAACATGAACCAACCCATACAAATATAACAATAGACCTTGACTTCAATATGGTTACAGTTCCCTTGGAATAATGCACTCCCTTAGCATCCATACCAGGAAGATTCTCACTCACATCACCTGGGTTAGGTGTTGCATGTGCAATTGTAGCAGTTGGAGAATATTATTATAGCCATAAGACTAAATCTATAGAGAAAAGAACCACCAAAAGGAAAAGAGGAGGGACAAGCATGGATATAGTTGAGAGGAACATCAGATGGAAAGAAGGCCCAGACCCAAAAGATAATGCCATCCAAGAAGCATCGATTCTAAATGATTTTTTTGGCGCTAACTCTATGTCATACCATGAAATGGCCAATGCACTAGATGAAGATAAACTGAGAATAACAAAACTGGGAAATGTTGTAAACAAAACAAAGATATCTGTCTCCAATGAATTTAGGGAAAAATCCACAAAAACAGAACGTGCTTACAGGGAAGAAATGCAAAGACAAATCCATCTCCAAGAACATGAATTGACTATGAATTTTGAGAAAATGATCGAGATGAATCAGAAGACACATTAGAACGAGCTAGAAAAGATCAAAATCGCACATGCTCAAGAGGTAACCAGACTTAAAGGAGAAAGTTTAGAGATTAACAAATACAATGAAAGAATCGAAGATCAAGGAAACTACAACAGGATAATCAAATCCTAAAGAAGACTGTGGAAGAAAGTAAGACAAAATTGGTAGTTGTGGAAATAATCAGAGATAAGGCCATCAATATGAATGAAGAACTTTGGGACTCGCAGAAGAAATTATGCTATGAACTCAATAAAATATTGAAGGCAAAATCTGATCAAGGGAAATCAAATACATAGGTTAAATATATGCAGGAAGATTATCAAAGATCTCAAGAAGCCTATAGCAAGGTCACAGAATGGTAGGACAGTCATCCAAACCGCCCTGAGACCCTACCTGCATATTTGGATAAGAAGGGAATCAGATATCTCCGACTATTGAATGAAGGGATGGCAATGATCACAGATATCAAGAATACCCAGGATCATTTTCGTACAACAAGCAAAGAGATGTGAAATTCTTCTGGCATCTTACTCACCTAGTTCAGGATAGACCCACCGATGGATTTGGAAAAGGCATCATCAACTCAGACAATGGTAAAAGATGTGGAATTCAGGAGGAATCTCAGCATGAAATCCCTTGGAGTAATCAGTAAAATTAGCAGGGAAGTAATACAGGCCAGATTAATACAACCCTCCAAGTTAATTTCTCTAACTAAATATTTTTTGCAACGTGTTGAGCAAAATTTAAAGATAGAAATTACGATTCCCATTTGTAACAATGAATCAGACCTCGAGACGGAACAACTATGTTGAGTGGATAATAAACTTGAAGACTTCAAAACATGGAAAAAATTCATAAACACAAGGCTGCAACTGCCAAGGCTCACTTGATTATCTCATTGTAACCAAATTTTGTAAGAAAATCATAGTCATGTAATGATTGAAATGTCTTAATTGAGTAAGAAAATGAAGTGTCGCTTCAGTCCTCTGACTGGGTGGCAGTCATAGGAATACAAGAAGGCTCCTCTTGTATTCTATAAAAAGGATGAATGTAAATGAACCAGGACCTTTGTGCTTTTGATTTCAGATAGTACTACTACGTTCGTATGAATAAAGAGAAAGAGGCATTTTTGGAGACTGACAATTCTAGTGAATGTGACTGAGATTTCTTTGAACGGCTTTACTTTTTATCTATGTCTTATGAGTTTATTTGTATGAACTTCTTCTACAATTTTCTCTCCAACATGGATTATCGCTTGTTTAGTTTATTAAACACAGTCATAATGTCATTAAACCTGGGATTTTTTTCTGTTAACCAATTTAATTGCATTACAGTTTTATTCATCACTTGAATCTTTGAACTATTTCTTATTCGAATGATATTTGTCCCGACTATGTTTAATCTTAATTAGATAGCTCCTAATCAATATAGGTTTAGTTTAGTATAGAACTACATCTCAGCTTAATTTTAGTTAGCATCATTTTTATTTTAATTCATCTGAGAAACTTCAGTTCTCAGATTCATATTTAAATAGTTAGTTAGTTAGATTGGTAACCAAGCCAATACTCTGGTTGAAAACACAATCCAAATGAGAGTGGGTCTAAATGGGACCTTGCATCGGGTGTTTTCCCTCAACTACTTGAACGAGTCATTTTGGCCCGTCAAAAAACACCTACTAGAACAACAATTCAAAATGGGATTTATTATNTTGGGAAAAAAGAGGTTAAAATTGCATGCCCTCACCATGTCCAATAGGTTCAAAATTACATTCTCAATCTTGGACATATGGGTTGAAATTTTTATTTCTCAGCAATCCACATGGAAAATTTGATCTGGGGTCATAAAAAACAAACCAAACAAAATAATTGAGTGTTATAAGCTCCTACAAGTGTGATTGGGCAAAGACAATGTGAGCACACTACCCACAATTGTCTAATCTAAAGTTTTCAAAAATCAACCCCTTCGTGCAAAATTGTTTAATTTCAATTTTATTTTTTTCTTAAATAAAAATTAATATTAATAAAATAATTAAAATGATAATTTATTATTATTTATTTATCTATATTTAACCAAAAAAAAAAATGTGATTCAAAATGTCAACATAACAAATTTTAACTTGGCTATTTTCAAAACATTACAATCAAATATTATTTCTTACCTTGCTAGTCTTTTGTTGTAGTGTTTCAATGATCTCCTTTCCTTGTGTTAGCCTTTAATTGCATTATTTTTGTTATGTTGTAGTTGTTTGCAAATAGACATCCAAACATTATTGTCAACATTTCTCAGCATACGTGTTTTGCATGCTTTCTTAGGAATTCTTTGTGCAACTATCCACTATTTGGAGAAAAAATACAAAAACTAAAGATAAGTTTAAAAAAAAAAAAAGGTTAAAGTCATGATTGGTTTTGAAAGGAAGAAAAAAATTATCAACTACATGTGCCCATACATTAATGATATATAATAAATAAATACCATGATAAATCATTCATCGTACTTGAACTTCAAATCGTTCTACAAAATTCATTAAATAGATTAATGCTATATAATAACTAAATACCATGATAAATCATTTAAGTACTTGAATTTCAAATATAAATCATTTAAGTACTTGAATTTCAAATATTTCTACAAAATTCATTAAATAAATTAATGCTATATAATAACTAAATACCATGATAAATCATTTAAGTACTTGAATTTCAAATATAAATCATTTAAGTACTTGAATTTCAAATATTTCTACAAAATTCATTAAATAGATAAATATTACCTCTATTAGTAACAAAAAGGACTCTCACATATATTCAAAGATTCTCTAGTTGTAGCAAAAATAGACTTTGTCATATATCCAAACATTATCTATTGTAGATAATATAGTCTTCATGTGCAAATTATCTCTCTATTTGAATTAAGCTTTTCATAAACATTTTAAGTTTTTTAATCGTCTGTATTTACAACACATTATAAAATATTATTCATAAGAATTAAAATATATATATATATATAATCAAATTAAAACAAACGATATTCAATACCAATCACCTTATATTTTCCCTTCTTTACTTTTCCCACTCCTTTTTCCTATGATCATCGTGATCATGACCTCTACATCCATATGCGCGTGATTTCATATCTATAAATGTACAACAACGATATAAGAGCAAGGTAAGTACATGATACAAGGATCAAGCCCATTATCTCTTGCTTCCTTTCCAAAGAACAGTTGGGGTTTTTAAAACGACGATAAATCCTAGATGTTATTGGCATTGCTCAGGAGTGTTTACACAGTATCAAAACTAAGAACTCCAAGGCACTAATCTTCAAATTGGATCTTAAAAAGGCTTTTGACTGCATTGATTGAGAATTTCTTAGACTGATTCTAGCTTAGACAGGTTTCAGTCAGTCAATGATCAAGTGGATTATGGGTTGTGTGGTCAGCGCTAATCTTGTCATGTTGGTCAATGGTGAACCCTCCTCCGTCTTTCGCACTGGCAGAGGATTAAGGAAGGGTTCTCCCCTCTCTCCTCTTCTTTTCATTTTGGCTATGGAAGCATTGAGCCTGCTCCTCAAATCTGGACAAGCTGAGGGTAAGATCTCTGGAATTAAGGTTTCCAGGACCATTAAGATTCTGCATCTCTTTTTTTGTCGACGATGTCCTCATCATGACTAATGGCACTCTTCAGGAATGGCTAAAAATAAAATATATCTTACATAACTTATACAACGCCACAGGATTGATGATCAACTGGGACAAATCCACGTTCCACTTTGCAAATTTACATCAAATTATTTTTTATCAGATAAAAGGTATTTTCCCCTACACCTTTGTTGGACAACTAAGAGGGGGGGTGAATCAGTTGTTATTGTGCTTAAACAATTATTCTTATTTTAAACTCTTTACAAATCACTCAATGACAATCACAATAATGCAAGGAGTTAAGCAATAGAATATCCAACATCAATCACACACATGAAATATACAGAGACAGATATTTCCTGAGGAAACCCATAAAGTGAAAAACCTCTTCTTCTTGATATGATAAGTAATCTTTATTTTATGTACATTATAATAATTATGAGCACCAACTCATTGTGAGGCTACCACCTCTGTTCTGCAAGCTGCAACTTGCTGAGAGCACCAACTCTCTGGTTTCTCTAGCACCCACTAGAAGGAAGCACCAACCCCCTAGTTTTTCTAGAACCCACTAGAAGGAAGCACCAACTCCCTAAGTGTTCCAGCGCCAACTAGATGGAAGCACCAACTTCCAGTCACACAGGCACGACCTGTATAACAGAGAACAATAGTTCTCCCCTGCACCACCTTGCCACCCTGGTTTTTCTGGCTGCAACTAGATGAAAGCTACAACTTCTTGTGTTCAAGCACCCACTTGAAACTCTGAGGACACCAATACTCCCTAGCAACTCCCTACCACCCTGAAATATAAATCTTTTATTTTTACAACTTTATCACAGTGATACAACATTTATCTATGGCTTACCAGTCTCAACATTATTCTGCTACACTACTCTGCTCTGCTTGCTTTAATGTCTCTCTCCTCATGCTTGTTGCGCTTTCTATTCTTCTCTCAGNTCTGGTTTCTCTAGCACCCACTAGAAGGAAGCACCAACTCCCTGGTTTCTTTAGCACCCACTAGAAGGAAGCACCAATTCCCTAAGTGCTCCAGCACCAACTGGATGGAAGCACCAACTTCCAGTCACACAGGCACCGACCTGTATAACAAAGAACAATAGTTCTCCCTTGCACCACCCTGGTTTCTCTCGCTGCAACCAGATGGAAGCTACAACTCCCTGTGTTCAAGCACCCACTTGAAACTATGAGGACACCAATCCTCACAAGCACCTCCCTACCACCCTGAAATATAAATCTTTGCTTTTTACAACTTTATCACAGTGATACAGCATTTATCTATGGCTTACCAATCTCATCACTGTTCTGCTACAATTCTCTTCTTTGGCTGCATCAGTGTCTCTCTCCTCGCGTCTGCTGTGCTTTCTGTTCTTCTCTTAGATATGCGTTTCTGTTCCTTGCTTCTTCTGCACTTCCGCTCCTGCACATCGCATGCTTCTACCCGCATGAATCACACTCAACAACAACACCCATCTCTTCTCTGTTCTGCGTTTTTTTACTCTTTGTGCACCTTCTGCATACTTCATGTGCTATGCCACTGCATACTCTTCACTTCGTCACTGTTCTTCCCTACAAGTTGTTCACTGCAGCTCTTTCTCACTCCTGCATACCTCCACAACAAAATTACTTCACTTCTCTGTTCTGCATGCTTTTCTCACGTCGAGTCATCTCCTGATCATCATGGAAACTCTTCATCATCTTCTCTGGTGGTTTTGTTCCCTGTGAGTTCATCATCAGTGACCGTTATGCTGAGATTCCTTATCTTCTATGGCAGTCGAGACTCTTCATCTTCTCTGTCAGTTACAGCCAGAAAGCAAATGAAGGGTTACAGTAAACAAAATATATGATAGAACCTGATACAATAGCAGCTCCAAGAGGGCTGATATATAAGCTCAAATCTACCAAATGCGCCCCAGAATGGTGCGCCCCTCATGCAAACTGCCAGAACCACTGAATCTGCTCCAACTGCCAACTGTGATGTTAGATCTGAAAACCCCTCCACAGGAATGAAGCTCCAGTAGATGTCCTCACTCTGCAATTGACCTCACTGCAATCTGATGGCTAGATATCCTACCAGGAATGAATCAGCCTGCCAAGCTAATGCGCCCCTCTCTGAAGTAGAATAGCTCCAGTAAATAAATGAAGCAAGTAGCTCCAAGCCTCCCACAAGGAATGCTAGCGGCCTCCCTCAAGAATCCTCATGCAACTGATCTCATCTCCATAGCTCAAGTGCTCCTCTCACAAGAAGCAAAACTCTCCATGAAGAATGCGCCCTCCTTAGACCCTTTGCGCCCCTCTTAGACCTCAATTAGGAAACCTAGAAATGAATGGTGGAGATCC
>JASDQU010680615.1:0-16187 GCA_032191745.1 Picea mariana
GTCACACATAAGATATACACAGAGACATATTTTCATGAGGAAACCCATAAAGGGAGAAAACCTCTTCTTCTTTGAAATGATAGGCAATCTTTTAAGTTCTGTACATCATCTATAGTTGAGCACCAACTCAATGTGAGGCTACTACCTCTATTTTACAAGGTCCAACTTGTTTGAGAGAACGAACTCTCTGGTTTCTCTAGCACCCACTAGAAGGAAGCACCAACTCCCTGAGTGTTCCAACATCGACTGGATGGAAGCACCTACTTCCACTTATACAAGCACCAACCTGCATGCAAAAAACTCTGTGTTTTCCCGAGCACCACCCTGCCACCCTATTTTCTAGCCACAACTAGATGGAAGCTACAACTCCCAATATTCAAGCATCGACTTGAATATCAGAGGACCACAGTCCTCCCTAGCACCAACCTACCTCCCTGATTATAAATAAATGACTAAATAACCAACAATATAGATATATCAATTCTTACCACTTATTCATTGTTCTGCAATTCCTTCTTCTCTGCTCATACTTGGCTTGACTTGCTGTCTCTTTATTTTTGTTCTTTCTCTTTCCTTCTCATGCTTCTTTGATATGTGCACATTCTGCTCTCTTTACCTTTTATGTTCTGTTCAGATTCTGCTCCTTATCTCTGAGCTTTCTTCACACCGCGCATACTGTAATTTTACCTTTCTACAGTTCAACTCATTTTTCATTCAGAACAACTAACCTTACACAGTCGTTGCATATCTCCTTTTATACACACTAGCCTCATCAGTTACACCTCGAATCTCCTTGGGAAAAGACAAAAATGTCTCAGCAACTGAATCGCCAACCAATCAAGAACCATGATTCCATTTTCTGCTAACTAAATTGTAACTGAACAGTTAATCGTAAAGATCAACAATAGCCCTTCGATCATATTTTGAATTAACAAGCACCATTGGATTAAATCCGCAAGGTCTTGCATTTATACCATATGTCCACTAGTTGTGACCACGGGCCTGATCAAAATGCGTTTCGCATTTCGCATTTTGGCAATACTATGTCGAAGGGTCTTTACACTCCAAGTTACGATCCCTGAAATGGATCTTAGCTTCATGCTAGCTCCCCCCTCTCATAAGAGCATCGACGGTGACCATAGCCTACACCAAAAGGTGTTTCACAAATTCGCATATCAACGTTCCTGTGATGAAAGGTTTCAACACTCCATGTCAGAAACTCCAAAATGGAGCTAGAATTTTGTAGCTCTTCTCTCCAACTCTCAACGATGTGACCACAAGATAAGACCATTGGCTAGTCCTTTGAGCTCTTCTTTCTTTAGATCAATGGTCCAAAAATTTGATGATTTGACGGTCCAGATCTTTTCGTGATTTCTCATATCGTGAGTTAGAAGTGTAAGAGCACCTCCTTCCTTTGACTTTTCAGTCAACGAAAAGTTGATCTATCATCACGTGTCTTTTGGATCCAACGACTGAGATTATATTGTGATTTCGCAACTTCACGGGCCTTTGTCATGCCTAATCAATGGTCCACGATCTCCCTTTGATCAATGACTTAGATTAAATTGTGGTTTCAAATTTCGCGATTTCAAAGGATAGAGCACCTCCTTTATTTGAATTTCCAGTCAATGAAATGCCAAACGCTCGCCATGTGTCCTACTTGAAGATGGATGGGCTTCCTGCTTTCAGGAATTTGTAAGCCCGCTTCATCTTGTATGTAAAGATTGTGCTCCTTCTTATGGATCCAATGACGGTTGGTCTTCGAGCTCAGATCTAACACCTGAGATATATTCTCTTCTACTATGCATTACTCCTATCTAAATTCAGATCTGACGGTGATCGTGGATTCTGAATGAGATCCAACGACCATCGTTTCTCTTCATAGTTGATCTTTCCATTGCCATACTATCATCGCTCTACTAATTGTGCTGATCTTTTCCATCAATGAAAAACATGCATACTCTGCCTCTGTCTGAGAACATGCCAACAAATGAGAGTCAAGAGAACAAACAAAGACAAAACATTCCTCAAAGGAAGTCGAATTAGATTGTGCAATGATCAAGTGATACCCAAAAAGTGAAAGAATTTACATAGGATTTTTAGGGTGTGTTGAGTGCTCAACAAATGGCGACTTACTGGGAAAAAGAAGAATCTATGTTCCTCCTTCGGGCTCGACTGATGAAAAAGTTGTTGAAGAACTTAACTGGTTTTTACTATATCCCCTTTCATCATTGCATTTTAAATTCCTTGGCTGATACATCCAGGCCTGACTGTGGGGTTTTCAACCTTTATTCAACCTTCATTTCCTATAACCCTGACTCATGCCCCCTTTGACAAGAGTCTAGTAAAGCGTTCACTGTCACTAGGCCTTTTAGTTATCCTTATTCATTTTCTACAGTGTTTCTCCACTACCAATGAGCATCCATAGCCCTGGCGAAGACACCCCGATGTCACAGACATTGCTTCACTGCCAACGAGTGTCCATATCCCCAATAGAGATATCTTCATACCCTCTCCTACTGTACACTCTTTTGATATAGTCGATTTTATTTTTGGCAAAATTCTCTGAGCGAGTGGAAGAGGAGGATGTTTGTTATTTGCAAGGATGGGATAGTTAAGGTGAACTTTTGCTAGATATTTCTTCGAGTAACATGTAGTCCTTTCCATCTGACCATCTTTCCCTTAAGATTTTACCAGATCATTAGGCCGACCCTTCTGCATTTCTCCAAAGTTGTTCATCTACATAGGTTAGATAGAGAATCATTTGAAACAATTGCAGGTTCCCAACGTTTCTTTTGTTGTATGTGAGTGACGAGTTAGGAACAAAGTTCACCATGTTGCATGATCTAAGGTCACCCATTGTATTGCTAAACACAAACTTTCAAAAGCTCAGAATCACAATCACAAAATATAAAAATGTATAAATGCAAAAGATAAATCAACATATCTAATATATATATATATATATACACACATACATACATATGAAAATATTCTTTCAGGGCTTTGACATTCACTGAGAGATCATCAAGCTCCCCCCTCAAATTCTACAGTCGATGTGTGCCTAACCCAATCTTCTCGGCCACCTGAAAAGTTCTGAGCCATAGATTCTGAAACTTAGAATGTTTTCCTTTAGGCTCATTTTCTCTATCCCATTTCAGGACTAAGTATCCTACCTTGAAACTCTTCTCTTTAGCCTTATGCTTATCAAACCACCTTTTAACTATCTATTGGTGAGCTATAAACTTTTATTTATATTTCTCCCTTTCTTCTTCTAGCATGAGTAGGGTTTCAATTCTTTGTTGTATGACTGATGAAGGTTGTCCTCTGGAGTCCTGAGCGAGTTGAAGAGATGGAAGATAAAGCCCGTTCGGGAGAATGGATACATTTTCATATACTAGAAAGTATGGGAAATTCCCTATATCTTCCTTGGGTGTAACTCTATCTACCTATAAAGCGTTATGGAGTAGATTATGCCAATTCCTCTAGTTGTCTGCAACCGTTTTCTTCAATATCCTCACTAGGTTCTTATTAGTTGATTCTGCCACTCTGTTTCCTTGTGGAAAATAATTTGCAAAGTATCTAATTATGATTCCCTTGTCCAAAGAAAACTCTGTTAATAAGGTGGAAGAAAAATAATTTGCATTATCAAAAACAAGGATAGAAGGGACATCGAATCTTGTGATCAGTTGTTGTTCTATGAATTGGATTACCACCTTCTCATTTACATGAGTCAGAGGGATGGCCTCTGCCCATTTCATGAAATAATCGGTGGCAGTAGGTATGTATTTATGTTGCTTTGAAGAACTTTGTGTAAATTCTCCTATGCTATCTAGCTCCTATTTCTCAAAAGGCCTGGAAACGACCATTGGTTGGAGTGGGATAACTGCTCTCTTCTCCCTTCCAGCACTTAGTTGACAAGTCTTACAGTTTCTAGCATATGTGTGAGAATGTTTGAACAAAGTAGGCCAATAATAGCCATCTATCAATATATTATGAGCGATGGTGTTTCCTTCAAAATGTCCAATGACGGGACCATCATGGAGCTCTTTCAAAACTTTGTCTGCGTTCTCACATTCGAGACATCTTAGAAGTACCCGATCATAATTAACCCAAAAGAGTACCTAATTTATGAGGTGATATTGCGTGGATTTAAATATGAGATATCTCCTTTCCCTAGGTTTTAGGTTCTCTGGGAAAGTCCCATGATGCAGGATATAAGCCAGTTTCTCATACCAAGACTCTTGTCCTAGGGAGACATATGAAGCTTCACCACACCATAATTCCAATTCATTCTCCCACCTAGGGTCGTCATTTACTTAGTCCTAGGCTTCATCTTCCAGTTTGCATAGCCCTTGTCCTTTAACCAGTTTAGCAGGTTTTATATCTAGATCAAATTCTTGGACTATCTCCATCTAGTTCCCTCTTCTTTCCCCCATATCCTGTTGAGTAAATAGGGATCAAACTATAGGGTGAGGCACGATTACTTTGGTATGGTTCTTGAGGATGTAATATGTGAAGTGTTTTACTACCTTATAAACTGCATAATCATATTTATCTATAGCAAGATAATTTAGTTTAGCACCTTCAAGGTCAGTTCTCATGAATGATACCAGGGCCTCATTATTTTTGTCATCCTTCTAAGTTAATACTGCAACTAACGATTGTTTGGAGGCGAAAGTATAGAGGAAGAAATCTTTTTCGAAATCAAGGCTTCGCAACACTGTGGCTTGAGATATTGCAGTTTTAATATTGGTAAAATCCTTCTTTCGTTCATCATCCCATTTAAACTCATTATCTTTAAGAATCATTTTTTGTAGGGGTTTGATAGTTTCCACGAACTCGAGGGTGAATTTCCTCACAAAATTGATTTTCTCGAAGAACGATTGCATGGTATTTTTTTTGTGAGGTAATGGAAGCTGATCTATAGCCTTAATCCATTCTGGATCTATGTGAATGTATGCTTGATATATAATGTGGCCTAACAAATTACCTTCCTCGACACCTAAAATGGTTTTCTTAGGTTTTAAGGATATACTGTATTTCCTACACCTTTCGAAAATCTGGGTTAAATGTTGGATGTGATCTTCTCTATTATTTGAATACACAGTCATGTCATCCAAGTAGACTACTACACACTTGTTGATTAGTACCCAAAATTCTATGTCCATGGCCCTCTGGAAGGTCGCTCCTGCATTGATTAACCCAAATGGCATGTGTTTGTAAGCGAAGGTTCCCAACTTGGTTCAGAAGGTAGTTTTCAAGCGGTCTTCTTCTGAAACTAGAACCTGGGTTTAACCTGAGAAACCGTCCAATAAGGAGAAAATAATAGAGCCAGACATGGTCTACAAGAGTTTCTCCATCGGTGGAACTAGGCAGTTTTCCTTTTCCGAAGCTCCGTTGAGGTTTCTGAAATCTACACATAGGTGAATCTCCCTAGACTTTTTCCTCACATGAACCAAATTTTATACCCATGTAGAGTGTCTCACCTGGAAGATAATTTTGGCATATAATAGTTTTATCAACTCCTGACACATGAGAGGTTCTAGGGATGGGTTGTACTTCCGTAGTTTCTATTGGAAAGGTTTCACTTCAGGTTTTAATGGGATAGTGTGTTGAATAATTCAAGTATCACAAGTTTTTAGATCTTGGTAGGACCAAGAAAAGACATCTTGATACTATCTAAAAAGTTTGAGATAGGCCTTCCTTTCTTGTTTAGATATTGTCTTACCGAGATTTATATTCTTGGAGTTTTTCAGGGTTCTTAGATTTATGGTTTCATGCAGGGGACAATAACTCTGTTTCTTCTCATTCTTGGGCCCTTTAAACCTCTCCTTTAGGTCGAAAAGGTTTTCTAAATTGGTTATTCCTTTTGGTATTGTGTGAGACCTTGTTTTTTTAGTGGGTTGATCTATCTGAAGATCAGTTTCTATTGATTGTTCTTGAAATGATTCATCATCAATAGCCAAGTCTTTGAAATTATCTTTATTGGTCAAAAAATTTATGATCTGTTCATCTCCTTCAAAGACCTTCCAATTATAAATATTGTTGGGCACCGATGGTTTATAGATTAGCTCTATAGTGAACCGGGAGGCTTCATAATATTCTAGAGGTGATAGCCTTGAGGCAGCGGTGGCTAGAGAATCAACAAGAATGTTCTTTGTTCTGGGGATCATTGTAATGTTGAAGGCTTCAAAATTATCTATTTTCATGTGCACTTCCTGTTGGTAATTCTTCAATTGTGGAAAGTTACAATGTATAGTATTCCTTACATGTCTAGCAATGATTTCAGAATCTCCGAAAACTTTTAATTCTTTGACGTTTAAGTCTATGGATTTATTTATCCCTTGTACTAGAGCTTCATACTCGATGGTGTTGTTTGTGCATTCAAACTCTAGTCTACAGAACATGAAATGTCGTTTACCTTTTGGATTAATGAGGATGCAGCCTGCCCCTGACCCTTCTTGTGATTTGGATCCATCAAAGTATAAGGTCAAAACTTGTGGACAAAACTTGTCATCTTCTTCTTTCTTGTCACTTTTCTCCTCTCCTATTGTTTATTCTGTGATTTATAATGTAGGTTCTTGACAGAAGAGGGTTTCCTCTGCTGTCGTCGACAATTTATCTTGAAAAAAAATTTCAGAGTTTTGAGTAAGAGAGACATCATATGAGAATGGGGGGAAATTCCCAAAGTAGGAGTCACAGGAATAATTTCCTAGCACGGGAAAATATGTCTATGAGGGTTTATTGGGGGTTTCTAAGTTAGTGATAGTATGTTTTAGGTATATTTCCCTATCGATTCTAATCATATTCATGTGTCCCTTTAATGGTAGCCAAAGGTGAGCCCAGTCTATACTAAAGTATCTATTTAACTTCTCGAACCAATCTCAACTTAATAACAATCCATAAGCTTCTAGGATATCTACTACAATGATGTCAATTACTTGCATGAATTTAGGGTGTGTCGCTATTCTGATCATCACATCTTTGATCTCTCCCATAACCTTCACCCAGGTTCTATCTAGTTGTATAACGTGTTTATCACTTTTGAGAGGGGTTGCGTTTAGATTTTTACAAATAGACAATGGAATGACATTAGAGGATGCTCTCGAGTCAACCAAAAAATTATGGAGGTTTATGTTGAAGACTTCAAACGTCAAAAGGAACGGAGGGAAAAAAGGTTTTCCCTTCTTATCTTCAGAGTAGGCGTTCACAGTTGGTTTATTCCTTAGATCTGTGAGGTTTTGATTTTCTCCTTGGACAGTGCTTGTTGTAGGATTTTCTACTGATCTCAAAGCTTGTAACATAAAGTCTTTTTGCTGAGGAATTCTACATATGTCCATAACTGATATATTTTCCTTCAACTTTGTCAAATCTTCTACAATGTTGTAATCAAGCTTGGGAAATTCTCGTGTATGAATGTTTATAGGGTTTCTTCGGGGAACAAAAGGTTCTTTTAGGTGATCAACAATTGGTTTTCCTCCCGAATTTGGGGTTGTAGTAAGGTCATTTGAGACAATTTGACCCCTACTTTGTGTTTTCATAGACAAGACTTTTGCATGTGGTTCTTGAACCTCAAACAGGTCATCGGAAGGAATAGCTAGGTCAGGATCCCATATAAACATGGTTGTTTCTTTTGGTGGAGAAATTTCTTCCTGATCGATAATAGTCATACTAGAGCCACTTTATTTTTTGGTCAGGGAGACTTCATCTAGAAACTGGTTGACCATGAAATTCATGGTGTACACCCATTGAGGGCAGTCTCTTTCGGAGTGATTCTCTTGATGATAAGTGAAGAAAGAGTCGGATGCTACATTCCCCAGATCGATGTAGGTTGGTTGGGGGAGGTTAAATTGCTTTGAACAGTGTATTATTTTTAAAGAAAGGATTATAGGGCCTATGGATTTGGTTTCCCTCCCCTGCACTTCTCTTCATGTCTATTATTTCGTTTGATAGCTTTTTGACCATGCGTTGTAGGTCCTCTATGTCCCCACTTCCCTTTTTAGGAGTTTGTTCTGTTTGTTTCCCTGGGGGTATAGTAAGCAATAGTCCTCTCTGGGGAGGATGTTGAACTTCTTTCTTAACTAAGGATACCTGGCCTTCTTTACATCCCTTCATTTGGAACTTTATCTTTTTGTCTTCTTCAAAATTCTCAGCTAAGGTTGGTTTGGCAGCCCTTTTCACAAACATGGAAATAGAAGTTGGGAGAGCATTAGCGTATACTTCGATTTGAAACTCATTAGTAGGTTTAGCCTCAAGCTGGAATTTGTTTAAGATGGTGGTAAATCTTTGATTAAAGTCTTTGACCCTTTCCTTAGAGATCATGGTGGCAGTGAACAATTCAGCCATCAAATCTCTTGTAGTGGTTTCTCCTACAAATTTATCTAGAAAGTCCTTTTGAAACTTTGTCCAACTAGTTATGGATCCTACGGGTAAGTTAAAATACCATGTGAAATTTTAATTCTCAAAAGTTTAGGGGAATAGCCTACAAAATACGTCTTCATGTTGGACATTCATAAGTCTAATAGCTAGTATGAATTTCTTGATATGGTCTTTAGGTAGTCCTAAGGTTTCAGGGTCAAATTTAAGAAGTGACCTCTCTGGGTGTTGGGGAATGTTATGTACTCATTCGGGCATGGCCAAAGCATCTCTGGCCAACCAAGGTTGATTATTTTGAGGTGGGTTTCCCTTTTCTTCATCATGGTCATTGTTATCTTCCATGTCTTCAGATCATTCTGAGTTAAAACATTCTTCTTTATAAAATTCGTCGGGCTCAGAGTAGTTACCGACCATTGTTTCAGGGATTAGATTAAGAGGATGTTCGATTTCAGTGAGGGTGAAGTCTATTAGGTCTTCTATTGTGTGCACAAAAACCTGGTCCGGGGATTTGACCACTAGTCTTCTTATTTTTTTTCTTCGAGGAAGTAATGCAGCTAAGGGAAACGCACCGATCTGTCGAGTGTATTCTCTTGTGATTATTCTGAATTGATTCAATTCCTCGTGAGGAAGAGCGTAAGGTATATAAAAGAACAGGAGTTATTCCTAAATCTGGGGTGAGTTACTCATTTTGGGAGTACTCAGTGTGTGTGGGTTGTCTTCGGAATCACTAGCCATGCATGTAGTTTGTTTTGAATCTACAGGCTGTCTGGAATATTATGTGAAATATATATCCATCCATTCATTCTTCAGGCCCTCCTTCTAGCACCAATTCTATTGAGGGGTCCTAAATCCACTTAACTCAACAACATGAACCAAACCCGCCACCGAGGCCCAATTATACTCTGCAACGTTTATAGTGGAATGGTTCTCCAGATTTTGTAATCCGACCAAAATAATTGATGGGCTTTACTTTTTCTTGTGAAGGGTTTCTCCTTCAGTTCAAACATTCTCTTTTTGTGTTTTCTCTTAGGTAGAACTGATATTAGATAAAGCTGGTATAAACCAACTAAGTGACAAAGTGGGAACAAACTTAACTATTGGAGAAGAGGTTGAGCTTGGGATAACCCTTTCACTCTAGCATGCAAACAATGATCGTCTACCATAGGCCTAGTACTAATATGTTAACCATGCGGGTATTCCAATTACTGAATGAGATACAAATTATTAGAAGAAAACATGCATGTGATAAAAAATGGAAAGTAAAATAATTCACTCAACTCTAGTCATCAATCACATAATAACACAATGATTTATTTTCATCATTAAAGACAAGAATTGTAAAACATTGAATCAGATAACTTATCAATAGATTTAATATCTTTTACTCGTTACTGCATCCATTCATGAGAAAAAATAAGAAATAATTCTTCTCCACATCCAATCATACACACATTTGATGAAAACACAAACTTATCTCTAGTCCAAAAAGGACTTCTCAATTAAAGGAAGCTCTGAAATAGTTCTTAACAAAACAAAAAATGAGAGTTTCTTGTAACAACCATTGACCCTCAACTAATTGTTCGATCCTCTTATTTATAACAAAAAATTAACTAAAAATAACAACTAAAGTGCAGCTAAGTAAAACAAAAATCACCACATGGCATTCTCTTCTATCATTTTTTCTAAGAGTCATCTCAAGATATCACTTAAGTGGGTGACTCTTCTCGTACTCCCACCACTTGATAAATATATCCTCGCATGTGTTGGCCTATGAGAATATATGTTGTTCCATTGGGGCCGAGTGAATCTCTCTTATCTATACTGCTTGTGCCTGATACTTGACTATATTGCACTTAACTGTTGCAACATAGCCTGAGCTCTAATTGGGTGCTACATGAACTGTCACACCTAACCTGGCACTATATCCGTCACCTTAGATATTTCCTCAGTCCATTATGAGTCTTTTTCAACGTGAGTCTTGACTATGTCACGCAAGTTGGCAAAGTCGTCAAGTGTGCCAAATGCAGGGAGGCCAATGTCTTTCATTATCTTGTTGATCTTGATCCATATTTTCTCGCACATGGCCCATTTTTCTTGCATTTCACAATGAGGTTCCCCAGCCATTTTTTCCCAGTATTCGGTCAATTTCTTTATGTAATCAAGGATGCTCTCTTTTAACACCTGAATGTCATGTTATTCTATATCTCAGCCCTGTTAGACCGCACTGATATAGTTGACCCGCTCCACGACTTGTTTTTCTTTCTCGTACCACCTCTCCATATCTTTGCATGTCACAAGTGCCATGAGGGTGTTTTATTGGAGCTTGATTATCCTTGCAGTGAATAGGTTTATCTCATCTATAAATTGTTTGTAGGCCTCCTGGAATTCGCTCCTTAGGGACATCGCGACCTATGTGGTGTCCTGATAGTATCTTTCCAAATGGCACAAATGTTCCAATTATTTTAGGGTAGTGTTGGCAGACAATTCACATTTTCTACTATCCTTGTAAGCTACCCACACCAATGTTTTGCAAACCTTAATTTTTCATCGCAATACTCAAATAAATGACACTTTTATTTTTTGCGCTATCTGCACACTTACCTTCATTTTTGTTTTCATGACTGTAAGCGTGAAAACTTGGTCTTTCGAAGTCGCATTTAAAATCTTCAATCAATTGTCATTATCATTCTTGTCGATATGCCCATTGCGTTTACATTTTACTTATCATTATGCAATTGGAAAAACCCTTTTGATCTGTACTCATTTCACATTCTTCCATTGATTGTGTAATTTTGTTTCATTGAGTTTGTGATACATTGGGGATTGGATTTGCATGTTATTTGATCAATCCACTTGGCGCATTGGTATACATAAAAACACATTGGCACATAGGTGTTATGGTTAAAACCTTGATATATATCATTTAATATGACACCTAGCTCGTGTTATCCAAACCTTTGGCATTAACTTGGTATTGGTTTCGATTTGTGTGTTTGGTTTTTAAAACTATGGCATAACTTTTGATTGCGCGAACAGTTTATCCACTTACCAAAGGTTTCGATTGATTCATTGAAATGGAATAATTGTAACACTTATGCGTTGTGATTTGAATAGTGGAAAGCGTCGGTGGTTGTACATTGGTAATCACTATTCTGCATGGACAGAAATAGCTCCACCACCTTCGCATGATGTCATTAATGCCTTCCCTTATCTCTGTTTCATCTCTGCTAGCGTCGGGGAATCCTTCGAGCGTTCTGCTCCTGCGTATGCTATGATTCAAACCCTAGTTTGTTCACATCGCTTATTGTGTGCTCTTCTAAATGGCACCGGTGGTGCGAATTGAGTTGAATGGTAGTCAAGCCTTGCTACTATTCGATAACGCCCAGAAAGATTTGCAAGATAATGGTTGGCTCACCTTTGTACAGAGGTTTGAGGGTTTTAATATATTTGTTGCACAACAGTTCACCCTAAATTTTGATGGCTGTAGAGCCAAGATACATGACATTCAGCTTGAAATCAATGAAGAGTTCATCAGCTCTACCACAGGGTTAGCAGCCATGGGCCAGCGATGGTTTAAAAATTCTAAAGTTGAGGAGGTGCCATGGCCACTACTGTTCGTCTCACGAAAGATCACATCCTGTGACAGAGGTATGCCGATTTCCACGCTTAAACCAAGGTGGCATGATCTTTTGATGGTGGTTAAACAATTCATGACCTGTGAGGGTCGGTATGGACTTGTTTTTATCTACCACCTTCGTTTGTTAATGAATTTTATGGGTTATCCATTGAACATGCCATTTTATTTCCAGCGTAGTCTTTATAAAATGGCTAAGAGGTTTAAATGAGAGAAGGATGATAGTAGCTTGTTCCACCATGGCATAATCAGACTCATCATTGTTCACCACTTAAATCTTCATGGTGATAGTTGGCAAGAATTTATCTCTCGAAATGGTTTTGCTGATACATAGCCTATCCAAGTTGACAAGCCTGTCGTTAGTGAAACTAAGGTCGAGCCACCTGTGCCTTTCCATGTCCTACTGCCCTCTCCCAAACCCTCAGTTGACCCTGATATCGATCTACCCGATGTTATAACTGAGAAGGTTGAGGCTGTTAAAAGTCCTGTGAGCAAAAAGGTCAAGGGAAACCCTACTGTCGACGGCAAAGGTAAAAAGAATGCTTGACTTATATCGAGACTTGCTAGGAATAAACCTAAACCTACTGCTGAGTAAAAGCCCATTGTCCTCAGTGAAGACTCAGACTCTGACATCAAACGCTTCCTAGCTAGTGAGTACCCTTACTCCCAAGGTCTGTGCTCCGAGCCACCCTATGACTTCATTTCTAATTTTCCCTTGTACTTAAAGAACAATCCTAGTTACCCAGGGATCAAGATTCCTAGTGAAATCCTCGATGATTTTACCAAACCCTCGACTCTTATTTCAAGGCCCAGGAAGTCGTCATGTGACCAATGCAATGTGTGGTTGGAATGCTACTATACCGACGTCCGCTTATTACAGTCGAAAATCAAATCATTGGAAAATCAAGTTACAATATTGACAAACCAAAGGGATAAGCTTCAAGTAAATGAAAAGAAGCAAAAAACCACTGGCTCCATCGTATTTAGGAATGTCTAATCGGATATAGCCTTCGTGAATTCCAAAATGTCATGATCAAGTTATCTGCTCGTCATCCAGGTATGAATTTCGATATCAATTCCATTCTATGGATTGCTAGATTAATATAATGAATTGAGTTTGGTTTTCATATAGCTCTGTCTATTGTTCGAAATGACTCTGTTATGGCCATATCAAAAATGGTTATGTTGCTCATCCTGTACATTGTTTTTGTTTTGCTAAAATTAAATGAGATTATAATTTGGTTACACGATTTGGTCGTGCCCAGTTTAGCAATTGATTGGTTTTCACTGGGTTTGATTTGTTTGTCTATTGGTGTGAGTTAATGAGATCAATGGTGTTTTCTTTCACTTGGATTTTGTTTGTATCTGACCTGTACAAGATATTTTCATGCTAAAATTAGAGCATGACCATGTTTTGATTTGGTATAATTTCGTTATGGTTGGATTATATCGGCTCTGATTCTATGGTGTGATTTTGGAACGATTTCGTGAGTTTGATTGATATGATCTTTTAGTATGCTATGAGATGTAATCTTCTAAATCAGGAATACAACTCTGTTTGACTCCAATTTGGAAAGAATGACTCTCTTTTGTATGAAAACGATATTCTCATTTATCCTATGCAAATGATATCTTTGCCAAAATCATGGAACTGTTCTGATTCACAATGTCTATGTCAAATTCCAACTGTTCGAGTCACTCTTGTTTTGATTGGATTGTTGCGTATCTGAAGTTAGCATGATTGTTTTCATGAGCTGGATTCGTGTCGAAAATAGACTTGATGCTACTCTGTTTATTTTAATTTTCAAAACGAGTTTGTTAACTCAAATCGACATATGTTACCTCTGTTGAATTCATATGTTGAAATTCGGTTAATAGTTCGTTTTGAAATGAATTCTAGTAATTATTTCGTTGAAAGTCAATCAATTTCGTCCACCCCCAATTAGCAATAACAAACGATTGGAAAATTCTTACAGATCCTTTTATCAATTGATTGGTTTCATTATGATTTTGTTTGTGATAATTTACACACCAGTTTTGATTTGATTCACTAATGGCATGGATCGCTTGTTTATGTTAATACAATTATATCAATTTGAAAATGATCTTGCTGTTTTCATATGGATTCGATCGTGTTTCCTGTTGATGGATGAAGCAGCATAAAAGATTGACTATGATTTGGTTAACTGTATTGATTTCAATTGGTTATGAATCTATTTCATTACTATCGGTTATCCAATATGATTCTGTTTACCCGATTTTGTGACAACAAACGAAATAGAGTACACGCATCTCTGTAGTCATTTGATTCATCTTAGTCTTGTTTTGATCTCAAATTAGTATAACACTTTCAATTTGATTGATTCATTTCTCTTTCAAATAATCTATTAGGTACTTGTTAATTTTAATTCTTTAAAGATTTGAATTGATTTTAATGTTGATTTTGTGTCTGATTTAGACCAGCTACAGAATCGCAAGATTCTGTAGCTAGTCTTTAGAATTAGATTTTTATCATTTTCATTAACAAAATCTCCTCCTAACTTGTCCATTTTTAACCTTTTCAGGTACATACGAATTGCATTGGACGTGATGTGGCAGTCTAGGAGATATTTGTGTGATATAGTTTTTATTTTAGGTGATTAGTTTAGTCAGACTTGGGATATTTTCCCAGATTTATGTAAACATATTTGATAACTTCCACAGGGATGTTTTACCCTGTGGAAGGTCTTTAAATACTTATTATTTTTTGTAATAAGGAGCATCCTCACTTGTGGGAGAACCAGGCTATGGATTTCTAATACAAACTGAGACGAAAGTTGATGTTTTGTTACAGCTTTTGCTTTCATAATATCAATCTTTTGTTTCAAGTTTATGCATGTAACTTTGCAGTTGATTATAGACTACTTTAGCTATCATAATCTATTGCAGGATGATGTGATTTGATTAATGTGTTATCCATATCTGATCTCTTTCATTATTTAAAAGTACAACAATTATTTGGTTTCAATTAATGAATGATAGATTACTCTTCTTCGTTAATTGAATCATTTCTTATAGATCTTTGCATACAGATTTATCTAACTGTGAAGATTTATAAATCATAAGATTGTTGTAAATTTTTTATGTCTTGTTTGTTCTGTAATTATATTTGAAGAGCACAACAGCTTCTAGTTTACGAGAGGTTCGTGGATAATTCGTTGTGGGTTTCCTCCCTCCAATCAGCTAAGACAATCATTACATTCAGGACAAACTTGGAGCATTCCTCCAGGTCAGTTTGTTATTTATTTAATAGTTAATTTGTTAGTATAGTATAAGTAGTTTAGTTAGGTATATGTTTAGTTTAGATTTGTAGTTTGAGTTAGTATTTTAGTTGTTTAGTTTAGATAGTTTCCAGTTTATTTATTTTTCATAAAATCATAAAAATCAAAAAACAATAGCTCTCGCTGTCTTAGGATAGAATACCAATGAGTTTTTTCAGGTTTTTTTCAAATCTGTAAATTGTAAATTTTGTACATTTGTGAATAAGATTCATTTCAGTTACTAGTTAGATATTTAATTTCTTAGAGTTAGCATAGTATTAGATAGTAGATTGTATATATAATAGTTAGATTTGTTTATTTTGTTTTAATAATTATTTTTAGTTAGATTAGTTGATTAGTTCGTTTTAATAGTTATTTTTAATTAGATTAGTTAATTTAGAGTAGTTTTCTTTCGTTTTTTGTAGGGCTTAGATCAGCTAACAGAGTTGTTAAACCCGTCAGGGTGATTCATCCCAAACGGCTTGAGTTATTAGACAACCCCAGACTGGTTCCACTCTCCCAGTTGACGGACAATCAATTTCGCCCGTCAACAAATGGTGCTAGAAGGAGGGCCTGAAATTAATTAATGGCATGAGGCGGTCACAAGACTCCTCGACCACCTAATTGCTCACCTATAGTGACTAGAAGCCATTCGAACGATAATATTCCCCTTCAAACAGCAACCACATCAACCAATGATCCACGAATCACAATTGAGCCAGCAACCCCTGATCCTACAGGTGGTGACATACAAGAGATTGTCCGTCAATCTCTTATAAGAACTCATAGTGCCTTAGCCCGTTTGAGGCAACCAAATCATCCGTTGGACCAACCTTTGGATTTCTCTGATATCAGAGAACAATTAGGAGGCACTG
>JASDQU010680615.1:36555-51847 GCA_032191745.1 Picea mariana
CAGAAATGATTCAGAAGCTTTCTAAAGAGTCAGTTCTTTCCGCTTGTGAAGGTATGTTGTCCTGGACCTCACTCTATTGAGGAGATCCCTCCGGTGGATTAGGAAGAAAGGGTTTGGAAAATTTCATATCTTCCCAAGGTAGTCCTTGCATCCTACATGAGCGATGTGGAGGGTCAATGTTGGTTGAACCAAATATTTTACGGAAAAAATCTATGGACGACTATAAAAACAACCAACACTTGCTAGTAGAATCTAGGAATCAAACCAAGCGAACAAAACCTTCTTATTCCGAAGTCACTAGTTGGTGATGAAATCCAACCTCACAAAGTCAAGACAATAAAGGGATAGGACAAAGCAGGTGGAAAAGTTACGTTGATGACCTTCTTAACGGACTTACACCTTGGTGCAAGCTCCCACACATAATCATGGGTATACCCTCCAAGGAGCCCGAGTGAGTCTGGCCAACTTCAATTCAAGGTACCGTGAAGACTTGCCCCTCCAAATTCACCTCGTGTAATACCCTAAGAAGATAGGCAACTAAGGCTACCATGAACAACAATGATGCCTGGGGAAACAATTGATAGTCTGATCCACGCGCAAAGGTAGGGTATCTAGCCCGAAACCAACTTGAAAGGATTCCTCTCATCATTGTGGGTATACCTTCGAGCAACCCTCATACTACACACAATCTATACACCGAGATCAACAAACAAGGGTGAGTAACTTTGTAAATCTCAATGCGACCTCAGGTTTGACCCTTGTGTGAGAAGGGCTTCCCAGGACAAAATGTTGCAAATGGAATTGAACACTCCCTATCACAAGATGCTATTGTGTGTTTTGTTCTTTGGAGAGTATGTCTCACAGCCTATTCCAAATATCTAGCCTAGCTAATGTTGGTGTAAAATATCCCTAGAAAATAAAAGTTACTGATTAAGTTTTAGATTTCGCAATGTTTTTAGAGGTTGTTGTTACTCAAGAGGGAGACAAGAATGAAACCAATGTTGTTTAAGACTTTGACCCAATAATATGCAAATAGAAATGAATGATGCAAATTTTTGTTCAATGAACTCTATCTACAACAGGGAGAAGGTATTTTTGGAATGATGTAGGCTACAAAATATACTTTCTTTTTCTTAAACAAACACAATCGTAAACAACCATAAACAATGAAGTTCCTCAATGTTATCGTCTTTTGAATGCAATAAACTTTCCTATGTATGATTACTCAAAAGAATGAATGACCTCAAATTCTTCCTTTCTAATACCAGACCAGGGGCATGACAAAGAAAGGACAAGTAATCCCAAAAAATCTATACACTCAACAAGCACGCAAATCAAACTTTCAATGAAGATAAAAGTAAAAAATGGCGAGAAAGTGTTTCTTCAAATGCAAATGAAAAAATGACTTCCCAATCATCAAGAAATCCAGAACATGTAATCAATCCAAAACTTCAAATCCAATCAAAGAGTTTTAATCAAACAAGCACTCAGATACAAGCTTAGAGATTATACCCTTGTCTATAAAAATAAAAAACAAAAAACTGGAAAAGACTAAAAAACAGGTGTTTGATCTCCGAAACCAATCAACAACAAGTTAAACATTCAGAAAAAAGTCAAGGATTGGCATTAAAATTCCCTCCCAGCTGATTAGAGAAAAACTGGGCATCAACAGAGGTCAAGACCCAACTCAAAAAATTTCATAGGCGTTGTTGTAGCCTAATAGTATATCACAGTGCAAAAATCAAGAGTTTCCATAGGCCAAACAGAGATAGGGTGCGGAAAGTTCGCACTGAAGAAAACAACTAGGGTGTAGAAATTGAAGGTTTTTGCATGCTATGTATAGGGTATAGTGCGTAAGTGTCTGTAAATCAAGAAATTTTGAGAAGAGGGTAAAGGATCTAAGTGAACTTTTAAATCCAGAGAGCTTGTATGGATCTTCCACAAACTGAGAGAGTGATTTCAAGTAAAAAGAATAGGTTAAAAGAAAATGGCCAAAAAAAAACCACAATCAAGTCGTATCCCCAGTGGAGTCACCAATTTTGTTATTGTATAAATCAGTGAATGCGAACATAAAGTAATCTCCCTATATCCACCTAGATCTAGAACAAAACAAGACAGGACATGACGCTTTCCTTAAGTTGATATCACTGAATTTACTACCAAAGAAGGAATAGATGACATACCTTTAGATATCACTTCCTTATATATTTGTTGTTCCTGCTTCGCTCTGGTGCTCTTGTGAGATAAGATCTGTAATGACACAAACCAACCAAAGTGAAAGCAACAATTGTAGATTCAATGAAAACCTAAACATGTGATCAACGAGTCATGTAATAAAATGCTACTTATTTTATTGGAAAGAAACATGTCACTGTATCATATTAAGTAAAAGTGGAAGATACAACCAAATTGCCTTGATGTCACAAGTTCCCTTTTGGTGGTCCTTTGTTCCAACACACACATACACTTGCTTCGAATTTGTATGAATATGGTCTACAAAAGCTTGATGGACAAAATGGAGGCCTCAAGCATCAGTTGTAATAGGATCCTTCACACAGTCTTCAGCCTATTCTTTTAGCAATTCTTTGCTCAATCTTGCTTAACCTTTTTCATGAGAAAGCTATCATTATATAGGAGAAGTTGAAGTGATTAAAAGGATGAATATGATCCCACCAAATCAGAGAATCTATTAGAATCACAACCATACAGACTCCACCTCACATTCTATAAGATTATCCTTATAGAAACTTCATGAACTTCTTCCTTTCCTAAGCTTCAAATGCTGCCACACCGTACCTATATAGCAGCCTACAAAAAACCCATGAGCCAAGCATAGAGAAGCCTATGGAAACCAAGGATTTAACCACTGTGTACCACTGTCAACCTGCAGTGTCATTCTAAAAACTTGTCTTGTAGTGAAAGAAATCAGTCATTTTCTTCATGAAAAAGATTGTTTTGAGATCCTGAACACATGCTTGTAGAGTCATCATCAGTGTGACCAAAATAATGTGTAACAACACTCTTGTCCTAGATATGGGACCACATTCCTTCGGCCACACCCTATAGTACCACCACGAAACGATGACTAAACTACTCTAAATCCCTGCCATCCTCTCCCTGAGGCGCATGTGATAGCCCTGCACCTATATCATTAAATATACACCTCCTTCTGTCTCTAGCATCATCTATTGGCCTCGCACCAGCCTCATCCCTCTGGAATCACTCTGAAACCTGTGGCTCTACCCACGGTGGTCTCACTGGCCTCTGATGAGTCGACTCTCCAACCAAATTCCCATCTTGGTCTCATGGCTCCACATCTGCAAAAACACAAACAAATATAGAATTAACATCCATACATATAAACATATGCTATACTATCAAAATCCCAAAACATAAAGTACAAACCACATACCTCTCTGGTCCCAATCCTCCCAGGAGGAAACATCGTATTCAAGTCGTGCTAGAATTCCATCCCACCATACGAGAACTGTAGTATATATGTGGCATCTAGCGCTACACACGCGCTAAGGTGGTCGTAAAATAGTGGCCACCCTCCCCACCTCCATTTCATACCAAAATTGATACCCACCGCATCAGTCATGGTTCTCGTCCCTTAGTCACCAGCAACAACACTCTAGGGCGCAACATGGGCACCCTCTCCAAAAACCACGTCACCAAGATCGATCCAAATGAAAATTCATTGGAGTCAACATTCCGACACCTATTAATCTGCCCAATCATCTTGGTATGTAACATCAAGCCCCAGGAAAATAGATCTCCATCCAACACTCTTCGCATAATAATTAGTTGACCACCACCAATTCGCTGAGTCGCTAAGGATCCGTAGATCTTCACAATTATCGTTGTCATACACTGATGCAATAGATCATCCATTGCCTCAATGCAGAAGACCGAACCTGACATAATTTTTGGCCCCAAACAATACCTCTGTGTCACGTCTTCCAAGTGTACATCCCCTCGCAACTGGGGATCAACATGTAGGGCCATTCCCTGAAAAGGGAGCCCCATCAAGAAATAGACATCCTCCATCATCGAGAATGTCAACTGCTCCCCTCGCAAAATGAAGCACTGCAAGTTAGTGCTCCACATAGAAATAAGATATTGTAGCATGTACTCCTACGCCTGTATCAATGGGAAGTTGAAGAACTTAAGCAACTCGTAGGATGCCAACCGTCCCCGAATGCCCAACTCATCTCTCACCGCCTCCCTTAAGCGTCCCCAATCCCACTCTCTCTAGTGGACTGAAATATTGAGTTGATCACCTGCATTCACACAAACAACACTTGATCAGCCATCATCATTCATTAACCAACAAATTTGCAAAAAAATACAAGTTTTTTTCAAACACCACAACTTGGCCTCAAGTGTGCGGCTGTCACCCCACACAGGTGTGCCTAGATGTGCACATGTTCTTCACATAGGTGCGCATTCATGTTCACTTGTTCTCTATACAGTTGTGCACTGATGCGCAGCTATCGAAGCGACAACTACGCACAGTGCGCAACTATAAATCAAATAGGCACGCACTCAATGCACATTTGTTTACCCAAACCACACAGCCCCATGTGCAACTTTGTTCAAAATGGATGCACATCATGCACGGGAGAGGTAATTATACCCATGCATCTCAGCACGGGTATCATTCCTTCTCCAATGCATTTGTGGGCCCACCCCTACAAAAACCCCTAGTACGACCATCTGTACGAACCTGCCTAGAAATTAGACCCTATCTATTATGTAGGAGGATGAGACCACTAACCTGGCTCTCAAAAATTTTGGATCAGTCAGCTTGAATTCCCGTAATCTCCAAATATCCTCTAGAATCCTTTCGTCAACTCACTATGGAAGTGGGTACAAATGAGGTGGCATTGTGGGCCCCACAACTATATATAGTCCCTTTTTCAAAACTTCCATGCTCAGTTACATGAGCTCAAAGTGTCTATTTTTTTATCTGACTTTAGCCACGTGATCAGGGTCCCACCACCTACACAATCGCATTCCCCGATCACCATCCATAATTGGCCCCGGGGGAGCATTTTTCTCACATCACGTTCAGGTACGCATGCTCATGTTCAAAATTATCAAATAGTTTTTATATGTTCTTTATCTTCATATATTGTTCATGTCGGGTATTCGGATTTCATGTGTGCATGTACTTGTTCATCACAAACTAGTGCAACCCCTTCAGGTATATGATCAACACTAGCACATAATCATTCCCTCTGAATACCAATTACATCTCCCAGTCACACCCCTGACATTTTCCTATAGGATCCTCACATCCGGCTCTATAGTACTATCACCTCCACTACAATTTGGTACTGTCACCTGGTCGCACTCTCCCCCACATGATTTTTCCCATTCATAGTGCCCCTTGGCACTTTGAAATGCATGCTACTTTCACTGCTTAGGGATGGGAGTCCCGGTAGTTTTACACATTTACGAGAATCAACCACATACTCCTTTTCCTCATTTTTCTAGCTTTCCCAATGGACTCCCAGGTTATCTCATCATAGTTCACATTTGAATGTGCCTCCACAGTATCATCAACCCTCCATTTCCTCCACAATCAATCTTCCCATCTGCAGATTGTCCTCCATTCATTTACCTATGTTGGCATAAGGGCACACCTAGGGTTCAACGCTCAAGATATCACCAACAAAACCCTAACTACCGGCCCTTTCGGCAACACCTGCGACGCAGATGAAGTCTCACCTGAGGTAGAGGTAGGGGTGGTTGCAAGAATCATATGTCTGCAACCTTAGTTGGGACACCAATATGTGATTACAACACCTTTACAGAGCACTTAGAAGTTATAGTTCATTAATATCCAGCCTTAGTTTACAATGCAGATAAACCCTAATAACAGAGAAATGCAATATTCAAACAGATCCGATATATTCAAGCACTAAGCACATCAACATAGATTAGATCTAGCATTCATTCACATTATTCAGCACTAAGCTATCATATTAGATTCTTCTAAGAATATATCACTGCACTAAGAATTTAATCACATAAACAAGAGAACAACCATAAATCACAAAGCAACCACAACACAGGATATATGTGGTTCACCCCTAGCATGGGGCTACGTCCACCAACTCTTCTTCTCTTTTATTTCCTTTTGTCAATCTTCTACATGCATAGAGCCATGATATATCACTCTGGAGAGGACATGATATCTACGTGCACTTCTCTAAATCCTCCTTCCCTGAGTTACAACACAAAGAACTTCCATAGTCTCTTACAATCACTTTCACTTAGCTCTACAAGTCTCACATAGTATGCATGAAGCATCTACAATCCACACTTTCACTTAGCAAGGTACCAAAATACCTTATCTCTTCTTAAATCACCTAGAATTCTATTTATACATTAAACAAAAGGGCCTAAACATGGGTAAACCCATGGGACAACATTCCCATACCCGTTACATAGCCCAAAACCCAAAAATCCCTAAAAATGGGCCGAGATCCTGTGATCTCTACTTCAAATTGTGCTTCACCTCTGAAAGCCTGTCGAAGTCCCAAAATAGGTCAATCATGACCAAGGATTCTCAAAACTTGGTCGAGGGCCAAAAAACCCCCAACACTCACCTGTGAATCATCCCAAGTCACTCTGATCTAGGTAGCTCTGATTCAAAGCCTTGAGCTTGGCTCAAGTTGCTTCGACTTGTTTCTACGCCAAGGCCTCCTGCTCGACGAGCTCTTGGATAACTGCTTCATTAACAGGTCCCTCCAAGAATTGTTCACCTGCAGTGAAAACTTTTTCCAGTTCTTCTCCTCGGCCTTCAACCTCTACAAATAGTTGTCAAGCCTCGTCTTGTATTGGTTGGAGCCTCTGAGTCACTTCTATGACTTTCCTCTGAATGGTGTGGACCTGCTATTGAGCAGTGCAATTTTATTGGGATTGCTTCATCCTCTCGATTGCTGACAGGCACTTCAACTGCAGNTTGGTTGGAGCCTCTGAGTCACTTCTATGACTTTCCTCTGAATGGTGTGGACCTGCTATTGAGCAGTGCAATTTTATTGGGATTGCTTCATCCTCTCGATTGCTGACAGGCACTTCAACTGCACCTGTACTATTTTTTCTTGATGCTTTGCCTCTTGGAGCTATGAATCCAATTCCTTCAATTCTGGATCCTTAGTGAGTCACTCATAAGTCTAGGCACTATGATCACTTAGCTATTTACATTCCATGGTGAGGGCCTTGATTCTCTCAACTGTGCTTTGAGTAGTTGCTTCTCTTTGATCTCATACATCCAGTGGAGTATTGCGCACTGTTCGTAGCTTTAGATTTGTGATTCTCTACTGAATCTATTGGATAGCTTCCGCAAGCTGCACTACTTGATGCTCTACTGGTTCTTCCAATTTTTTCTCTAAGCCTATCATAGAGCGAAGTGCTCTACTAACTTCTTCTTTGACTTCGATTTTTTCTACGAGAAACTACTCTTTCTCTTGCTAGATTTGTTCTTTCTCCTCTTCAAACTTTGTTTGGAGATCAACCTTCTCCTGCTGTGCAACTCGGCATTGGTCTATGACTATTTCTTTCACTTTCTTTAGGGCCTCTGTGGCATGTTCTATTTCTTCCTATGCATGACGAAGGTAGGATTCAGTCGCATTAGCTAGTCTATAGAGATGGGTAGGCTCATCTCCCAACTCTGGTGCTTCTTATGGTGGGGTTGTAGCTGATACTACACGACTGGATTGAAGGGCCTATTGTACCCCTCTGAGTTCAACCTCAATTCTATTGTACATCTCTTTTTGCTTGGCTTTGTGTTTCTACAAGACGTCTTGTGAGGCATCTACTATATATTTGATGATGAATCTGAAGTCATCGACCATGAGCACGGTTCGTATCGTGGTTTTTTTCACTCTTGACTTCTTCCATGAGGTGTGTTTCATGGGGGAAACCTTTCTTTTCTTCGAGGGATCAGCCTCATCAATAGGATCCCTAGGTGGTGTTACTTCGCCTTGATTTTGATGATCTTATTTTCCATTTCTCTTTTCTCTATATACTTTGTCATCACCTCCTCATCCAGGTGATACTGAAGAAGTTTCATCTGATGCACTGCTAAGGTTTTGTACTTCTTTGGTCTTCTTCCTTCTGTTGGTTCCAGGTGTGTCGTATTCTTTATGAGTGGCCTTTGAGCTGCCAATTAGTTCGGGATCAAACATTTATGTAGGGTCAATAGGGATAAGGACATCTGGTGACCATTCCTTGGTTATCTCCTTAATGTCCTCCTCTGTGAGATTATAGTATGACTGAAGGTCTTGTTTATGCTCATCTACGTGCACAGTGATATAAATGAAGTGACGATTTTCATGGAACTTGATAAGAGGTATGAACTGGTATAGGGTGTTTGGCATCATGTAAGGGACAACTTCAATGGCCCTCTTCAACTAGATGTATTATGTATGGAATACTGCATTTGATTGCCACTATTTTCCCATATTTCTTGAGTACCAGAGCGTGGTGAACTTTACAGTGAGTGGTTCAAATGGCTTAATGTCAGAGAAGGTCATACCTTCCATCATCTCCCAAGTAGTAAACACTATGAGGATCATAATCTAGCTAAATTGGAACTCATATCCCTGATCCTGAGCTTTGCGGCAATCCAATTCCAGCAGGTTGACTAGGTACTTCACCCAGTTCATTTGGAGTTCTTAAACACATTTCCCGACGAGGTCAGCAATGAATCTTGTGACTTGTGTACGTCTATTCTTTCTCACGAGCTTTCCTATGATCAACTGACAGACCAAGCACACTGCACCATTCCGAATGGAATCTACCTTGTAGACTCACGTCCCCTTTTATACATCACCATATGCACCTTTGATCCTCTGTGCTAGTGCACGATCTGCAACCTTCCCTGGGTAGAAGTCCTGTGGGTCGAGTCCTTGCATGCTTAATCTGGTGATCCTATAGATCAACATCAGATAGACTATGATGCTTCTATCTAGCCATATATATCTGCCATGGTAACATGATAGCAGGAGCTTAACACATGTGTTAACCTCTTGGTGCCTTCCAAAGTGTGGAATCTTCATCAAATTCAAGAAGGTGGACTGCGCGAGGTTCATAGTCCATGGTTGGGGGATTACTTTCAAGTTCTTACCCTTCGTCCTAGTCAAATAATTGTAAGGAGTGAGCATATTGTAGTTATTAAAGTCCCCTAGGTTGAAGTCGCTAAAATTCAACATCGCGATCTTATCTTGTTGTGTTATAAATGCATGTATCCCCTTCAGGAGGTAGCAATAACAATGTTGTAATCAAAGTCTCTCGGGACACTGTCACTACTCACCCACTAGCCAGAGGTGGGATGTAGTCGGGAAGGATAGTCAGGATTAACTTCGTGTTTTCCATGTCATATTGATGCTTGGTTATTTTCTCTACCATTGGTTGGGATGGTTCGGATCCACGAGCAGTCGAGGGGGAGGCTTGCACTCCTCTCGTCAATGAAGCTTGAATTCCGACGAACATCACCTTCTCAGCCATAAGGTCGATTAGAAATTCTTCAACAACTTTCTTTGCGGCACTGAGATCGTCCGACATGCACGCTTAGATCAGATAAATTAGGTGGATGAATGAGTTCTCAAAGCAATAGAACAAGTGTCAATCTCAATAAACATAGTGTGGTAGTAATGGGTCGGCTTGGATACAATTCACAAAATTGTTCTTAGTGCAACAATCAATGGAATATGTAGACACGATGTAACAAATCTCTCCAACAGATGAGAGGCCTTCATCAATGTGGTTCTTTCCATTGTGGTGCGGTCCCAATGGTCTGATGGTGAGATTTCAGGACATAATTGATGTTCTAACCATTTGGGGCATTGGGCCAATGGTTATAATGATTTCAACGGCTATATTTCTTCACCATGACAAAGTTCCATGTTGCGTTGTTCTGATATCCCGACGAAGTTCCAGTTTTGCAAACCTTCCTTCTGCAAAGTCCCTTTTGTAACCTTCTGCAACTTTTCTATCTTTCCTCTCTTCTTACTGAGCTTTCTAGCCTTCTTCCCTGTAATATTTATCTTGGTATTCCTCTTTCCATTCTGGTTCTTATCTCCTTTCATCATAGTAACTTCGCACTGTTGATGGTCTTTCGTAGGGTTCAAGGCCAATAATTCTTCTCTGTCTGGGGTAGGTTCTCTACTCTTCGGGGAGCCTTCTTGTGTTCTTTCCACTTCGACATCCAAATTTCTAGTTTTGAACATCTTTGATCTATTCTCTTGTTCTTCAATTAAGTACGCTATCCTCCTAGTCATGAAATATTTTACTTCTTGCTTCTTTTGTTCTAAGACTTCCTCTTCTTTTCTTCTAGCCTGATCTTTCTCAAACTAAGTTTTTCCTAGTAATATAGAAAATGTGGCGTTGTTCTCAATAAATTTAACAACCTCAAAATATTCTTCTGTCGAAGTTCCATGAGTATTCGTAGATATATGGGTGAGTCTTCCACATAGGGTTATCAACTTTCCTCTAAATAATCATATTCCCCCCAATAAAGGAATCATAACAGACTTTCCTAAAATTTCCCAAGTCCTTTCTATCATGATATTTACCTATGTTTCTTCATCCAAAACAAAGTCAATGTCGAGGTCTCCTATTCCTGTCTCTATGCACTTTTTTTCATTGAAGCTCTCTGATAAGTTGATATTTCTGTGATCATTTAGGGTTTCTTTCATTTGTAGAAATACATTCTCTAATTCTTTCTGGGGATTTGCCTTGGTCTCAGTTTCTTGACCTTCCTTAGGGTTATCTTGTCTCATATTCATTCTTTCAACCTTAACAATCATTCTATAGAAATCCAAAAATTCATGATCCATAGATTGACAACAAAGACAACTAGGTTTTTTACCAGGGTATTCCTTAGCAAGATGTCTTGGTCTTCTACAATTATAACAAAGGGTTAATATTCTTTTTCTTTGAAATGATCCCCAGTCTTTCCTGTACTGCGCACTAGGATCATAGTAGCTATCCTGTAAAAAATTATTTGTAGGGTCCTCCATCCATTTGTTAGTCCAAACCTTCTTTCTATGCATAGGAATAACATATCTCTCATTATTTCTATCATATCTACTCATATCAAACCTTCTTTATATAGTTGTGCCTTATTTTTCAATCTAGGACAAAATTTATCAAACATACCTAGATCCATACTTTTGAAATAAAATTTTCCACTTATCTTACTTTTTCAATCAAAACTTTTTATTGTTCTTACCTTTATCAGATCACAAATCTTCAAGATCTTACCTATTTTCTTCAGATCTGAATTTTCTTCTTAGCACAGAGCTTTAAAGGTCAAGTAGAATACTGCGTACTAGGGCAATAGATCTATGCACGGAGCTTTATTTTCTTCATTTGCCAGGAATCACAGTTTCAGGTCGCAGCAATGGAGCCATTTGCTGGCACAAGGGGAGACCTAGGGTTCAATTCTCAAGAGCACACCAACAAAACCCTAACTATCGGCCCTTTCGACAACACCTACGAAGCAGATGAAGTCTCACCCAAGGTAGAGGCAGGGGTGGTTGCAGGACTCAAATGTCTACAACCTTAGCTGGGACACCGATCTGTGATTACAACACCTTTACAGAGAACTTAGTAGTTATAGTTCATTAATATCTAGCCTTATTTTACAGTGCAGATAAACCCTAATAACAAAGCAACGCAGTATTCACACAGATCCGATATATTCAAGAACTAAGCACATCAACATAGATTAGATCTAGCATTCATTCACATTATTCAACACTAAGTTATCATATTAGATTCTTCTAAGCATATATCATTGCATTAAGCATTTAATCACATAAAAAATAAAACAACCATAAAGCACAAAGCAACCACAACAAAGGATATACATGGTTCACCCCCAGCCTGGGGCTACATCCACCAACTCTTCTTCTCTTTTATTTCCTTCTATCAATATTCTACATGCACAGAGCCATGAGATCTCACTCCGCAGAGGACATGATATTTGCACGCACTTCACTAGATCCTCCTTCCCTGAGTTACAATACAAAGCCTTTCCACAGTCTCTTACAATCACTTGCACTTAGCTCTACAAGTCCTACATAGTATGCACAAAGCATATACAATCCACACTTGCACTTAACACTTAGCACTTAGCAAAGTAGCAAAATACCTTCTCTCTTCTTACCTCACCTAGACTTCTATTTATACATTACAAAAAGGGACTAAACATGGGTAAACCCATGGGATGACATTCCCATACCCGTTACATAGCCCAAAACCCAAAAATCCCTAAAAAGGGGTTGAGATCATGCGATCTTTTCTTTGACTTGCATTGTTCCTTCGACAGCCTGTCGAAGTCCCAAAATATGTCAATCATGACCAAGGATTCTCAAAACTTGGTCGAGGGCCAACAATATCATACAAAAACCTACCCATGGCCCCCCCACACTCCACCTGTTCTCCATGCAACTTGCACCCTCACAGGCAAGACATCTTTCACTAGGGCACCTGTTTTTGTATCTGTACACTCATCCCAAATTATTCTTTATTCATTTAGTAATTGTAAAAATCCTTTGTTTCCATCATTTACATAGATATTTTGTTTCCCTTGGAGACCTTATTTTTCCTAGCAAAGCAACCCATGTCACCCTTGGTTGGGGCATTCATTATATTCGACTCCTATTGACATAGTCCATAAACCCCAAGTATTCGACAGTCTGTGTACCTCTGATCTCTGCATTTTTCCACTTTGTCACTCCTGTAGCACAATTTAAACCATGTCTAGTCACCCCCCTGACACTAGATCTAGTTTCACGGTTGCTTCCACTCATAATTCACATATATCCCCAACCAAGGGAAGTCTTGAGTCTCACCACATATTGAATTCGTCCATGTTACTTATCAGTTCCTGATCTCATCCAGTGGATTTCATGAAGCCTTTTTGCTTCTCGGAGTCATGTCTCCCTTTCTGTCAACATCAACACAGTTTTCAGAAGGGCGATAGTATCTTGAATCTCATTACCTTTACAATGAGGATCCTCAGACAACACAGAGAGAACCATCATTGCTCTTTGTTTTCATTGACCCCCTTAACATTCGACTTCAACACAATCTCATGTTCCAGTGGGTCTTACTTTGCGACTATTCCAGTTGTTTATTACTAGTTGAATACCTATGAATTTTCTAGGCTATCAATGCCTACGAGCTATCAACACTTCTCACAAGTGTCATTGCCTCTTTTCAAAGTATGATTCACCATATGAATTGTCATCTACCATTATCAAACTTCCCTAAAGGGCACTACAGTTCTCTACATCATCATACAACTTCTATTACTATCTTACATATTTGAGTTACATGAAACAAGCATGCGTCATGCCCGCCTCGTTTGTATACAAACTTTATTTTCCTACCTAGAGAAAGGTTCGGTCCCAAATTTTCTCTTACAATGGTACTCTCAGTAGAAGAAACATTGATTTATTTGAGTTATATGTATCCTCCTAACCTCACACATCAGGGGGCATCTGTTATCACTGAAATTTCATCCACAAATGGTTACAGGAATACAACATATCCAAACACCTATTAGTTCACCTACAGCCTCAAACATTCATCTCCAAAAGGCACAAACTATGCAGCTGGTTAAAAAATTGACATGCGCAAAAACACTAAAGGAAGCACGTGCACGTGCATAGGCCAAAGAAGCCAAAAGAGTGCACATGCACCCGATGCGCAACTGTGTACGATAAAAGCTACGCGCTCCTGTGAACGATGCATTTATGGTTCTTGTCAGCTCCTCACCCACTTTTGGTTCAACTCCCAATTCGTTTTGACCCTCAAATCCGAGCTGAATCCACATGGGGGGTTGGTCAAGGACCCAGGGGTGCCCTAAAGGGCCCCTTGTTCACATGAAGAACCATTTGAATAAATTCTTGAATTCATGCTATAAATGGAGGCCATGGGTGCACTAAGAATTCAAGAATCACATTGTATTGTTATGCTGCCTCTATTCTCCTTCAAGAAACCTCTTTTCTTCTTGGGGCATACTAGCATCATCTCAATAAGCTATTCACCTCACCTCTTGAGGGAATAAGCTTGGATTTATTCACTATTTTCTTTCTAGTTTACCATTTGTAAGAAGAGATCTCACATAGGGGACTTGAGAGCCCTCCCAAGGAGGAAGAGGGGACCCATAAGTCCTCCTTTCTCTACGGTGTTTTCCCATCAATATAAATTATCCATTGGTGGCATGATTATTGGTCATTTGATTGATTTTTGGTTCAAGTTTCCTCATGCATTTTACTTTCATTTCTTTAGTAATTTCTTTAGTTGTTTTTATCTTAGTTGTTTGTTTATCTCATGTGATTGAATTATTTGATTCATACACTAACCTTTGTCCAGTCTATCAAGCCCAACTAGACTTGCAAGTGTCCCTCTTTTTCTCATTCAAGTGGTGAAAAGGATACAACACCACCATAATAGATTCGTTAATGCATAACGCAACTATTTATAATAAATTTAGAAAAAAAAAACTATTATTACTTACATAGACTTCATTAATACTTTAAAAAGTAATTAATCAAATTAAATCAATTCATACATTCATACAATTTTAAATTCATACATTCATCAATATAAAATGTAGAAACAATGAGATTCATAAAAAATGTCCCATGAAATATATATATATTCAACATCATATAAATTGTACATTTTTTACAAAATGGCACCTCATGCCCAATATATAAAACAACAACAAGTGCCCTAACATAAAAAATAGTCGTATGATGGCCTAGATACAAAATGGTAGTCATTGGTCACTCATTCACCATTTCCACCTTCACCACCCTCGGGAGAATCCTAGAAATAAATCTTTCTTCTCTTTCTTGAAGAAGTACCTCGATTGGTTTTGGGTCTGGGTGTGGTTCATCGCTCTGGAGAATGCACAAAGAAAAAGCAATGTTATAAGTTTGTTTTTTCTACAATGAATTAAAAGACTTACAAAATGATACTTTGCAGTTCAATATAAGACAACTCACTGCATATGGTACTAACAATCATGGAGGTGTTATCGTCCTCCACAAACCTAATCTCTTAGTGATGCCACCCTACATTAGTTAGAAGGATCAAATAATGAAATTTAAAAATATATGCATAAAATCAATTACATTCACGATACATAAAAATTTATCATCAACACATTATCTCAGCGTGAATATCTCGGGCCTCAATGGAGAGTCATTGATAGGTGGACTGCTTGGCTATAAAACCTACTCTGAGGAAACCTCTA
>JASDQU010680615.1:56544-74009 GCA_032191745.1 Picea mariana
ATCATGTTTTCCATGTCATATCGATGCTTGGTTATTATCTCTGCTGCTGGTTGGGATGGTCCAGATCCACGAGCAGTCGAGGGGGAGGCTTACACTCCTATCGTCAATGAAGCTTGAATTCCGACGAACATCACCTTCTCAGCCATAAGGTTGATTATAAATTCTTCGATGACTTTCTTTGAAGCACTGAGATCGTTCGACATGCACGCTTAGATCAAATAACTTAGGTGGATGAATGAGTGATGAAAGCAATAGAACAGGTGTCGATCTCAATAAACACAGCATGGTAGTAATGGGTCGGCTTGGATAAAATTCACAAAAGTGTCCTTAGTGCAACAGTCAATGGAATATGTAGACACGATGTAACAGTTCTCTCCAACGGATGAGAGGCCTTCATCAATGTGGTTCTTTCCATTGTGGCACGGTCCCAATGGTCTGATGGTGAGATTTTAGGACATAATTGATGTTCTAACCATTCGAGGCATTGGGCCAATGGTTATAATGATTTCAACGGCTATATTTCTTCGCCATGGTGAAGTACCATGTTGCGTTGTTCTGATATCCCAACGAAGTTCCAGTTTTGCAAACCCTCCTTCTGCGAAGTCCCTTTTGGAACCTTCTGCAACTTTTCTATCTTTGCTCTCTTCTTACTGAGATTTCTAGCCTTCTTCCCTATAATATTTATCTTGGTATTCCTCTTTCCATTCTGGTTCTTATCTCCTTTCATCATAGTAACTTCGCGTTGTTGATGGTCTTTCGTAGGGTTCAAGGCCAATAATTCTTCTCTGTCTGGGGTAGGCTCTCTACTCTTCGGTGAGCCTTCTTTTGTTCTTTCCACTTCGACATCCAAATTTTTGGTTCTGAACATCTTTGATTTGTTCTCTTTTTCTTCAATTAAGTACGCTATCCTCCTAATCATGAAATATTTTAATTCTTACTTCTTTTGTTCTAAGACTTCCTCTTCTTTTCTTTTGGCTTGATCTTTCTCAATCCAAGTTTTTCCTAGTAATATAGAAAATGTGGCATTGTTCTCAATAAATTTAACAACCTAAAAATATTCTTCTGTCGAAGTTCCATGAGCATTCGTAGATATATGGGTGAGTCTTCCACATAGGGTTATTATCTTTCCTCTAAATAATCATATTCCCCCCAATAAAGGCATCATAACAGGCTTTCCTAAAATTTCCCAAGTCCTTTCTGTCATGATATTTACCTATGTTTCTTCATCTAGAACACAATCAATGACGAGGTCTCCTATTCTTGTCTCTATGCACTTTTTTTCTTTGAACCTCTCTAATAAGTTGATATTTCTGTGATCATTTAGGGTTTCTTTCATTTGTAGCAATACATTCTCTGATTCTTTCTGGGGTTTTTCCTTGGTCTCAGTTTCTTGACCTTCCTCAGGGTTATCTTGTCTCATATTCATTCTTTCAACCTTAGCAATAATTCTATAGAAATCCAAAAATTCATGATCCATAGATTGAAAACAAAGACAACTAGGTTTTTTACCAAGGCATTCCTTAGCAAGATGTCTTGGTCTTCTGCAATTATAACAAAGGGTTAATATTCTTTTTCTTTGAAATGATCCCCAGTCTTTCCTGTACTACGCACTAGGATCATAGTAGCTATCCTGCAAAAAATTATTTGTAGGGTCCTTCATCCATTTTTTAGTCCAAACCTTCTTTCTATGCATAGGAATAACATATCTCTCATTATTTCTATCATATCTACTCATATCAAACCTTCTTTCATCTAGTTGTGCCCTATTTTTCAATTTAGGACAAAATTTATCAAACATACCTAGATCCATACTTTTGAAATAAAATTTTCCACTTATCTTACTTTTTCAATCAAAACTTTTTATTGTTCTTACCTTTATCAGAGCACAAATATTCAAGATCTTACCTATTTTCTTCATATCTGAATTTTCTTCTTAGCACAGAGATTTAAAGGTCAAGTAGAATACTGCACACTAGGGAAATAGATCTATGCATAGAGCTTTATTTTCTTCATTTGTTAGCAATCACAGTTTTAGGTCCCAACAATGGAATCATTTGTTGGCACAAGGGGAGATCCAGGGTTCAACGCTTAAGAGCACACCAACAAAACCCTAACTATCGGCCCTTTCGACAACACATACGAAGCAGATGAAGTCTCACCCAAGGTAGAGGCAGGGGTGGTTGTAGGAATCAGATGTCTACAACCTTAGCTGGAGCATCGATCTGTGATTACAACACCTTTACAGAGCACTTAGCAGTTATAGTTCATTAATATCTAGTCTTAGTTTACAGTGTAGATAAACCCTAATAACAAAGCAACGTAGTATTCACACAGATCTGATATATTCAAGAACTAAGCGCATCAACATAGATTATATCTAGCATTCATTCACATTATTCAACACTAAGCTATCATATTAGATTCTTCTAAGCATATATCAGTGCACTAAGCATTTAATCACATAAAAAAGATTACAACCATAAAGCAAAAAGAAACCACAACAAAGGATATATGTGGTTCACCCCTAGCCTTGGGCTACGTCCACCAACTCTTCTTCTCTTTTATTTCCTTCTATCAATCTTCTACATGCACAGAGCCATGAGATCTCACTCTGCAGAGGACATGATATTTGCACACACTTTGCTAGATCCTCCTTCCACGAGTTACAACACAAATCCTTTCAACAGTCTCTTACAATCACTTGCACTTAGCTCTACAAGTCTCACATAGTATGCACAAAGCATCTACAATCCACACTTACACTTAGCACTTAGCACTTGGAAAAGTACCAAAATACCTTCTCTCTTCTTACCTCACCTAGACTTCTATTTGTACATTACAAAAGGGGCCTAAACATGGGTAAACCCATGGGACAACATTCCCATACCCGCTACATAGCCCAAAACCCAAAAATCCCTAAAAAGGGGCTGAGATTGTGCGATCACTTCTTTGACTTGCGCTCCTCCCCGACAACCTGTCGAAGTCCAAAAATATGTCAATCATGACCAAGGANAGTGCAAGATGTCTTGCACTAGGGCACCTATTTCTGTATCTGTACACTCATCCCAAATTATTCTTTATTCGTTTGGTAATTGTAAAAATTCTTTGTTTCCATCATTTACATAGATATTTTGTCACCCTTGGAGACCTTATTTTTCTTGGCAAAGCAACCCATGTCACCCTTGGGGAATTCATTATATTCGACTCCTATTGACATCATCCATAAACCCCAAGTATTCGACAGTCTGTGTACCTCTGATCTCTGCATTTTTCCACTTTGTCATGCCTGTAGCATAATTTAAACCATGTCTAGTCATCCCCCTGACACTAGATCCAGTTTCACGGTTTCTTCCACTCATAATTTACATATATCCCCAACCAAGGGTAGTCTTGAGACTCACCACATCTTGAATTCGTCCATGTTACTTATCAGTTCCTGATCTCAACCAGTGGATTTCATGAAGCCCTTTTGCTTCTTGGAGTCACGTCTCCCTTTCTATCAACATCAACACAGCTTTCAAAAGGGAGATAGTATCTTGAATCTCATTACCTTTACAATGAGGATCCTCAGACAACACAGAGAGAACCATCATTGCTCTTTGTTGTCATTGACCCCCTTAACATTCGACTTCAACACAATCTCATGTTCTAGTGGGTCTTTATTTGCGACTATTCTAGTTGTTTATTACTAGTTGAATACCTATGAATTTTCTAGGCTATCAATGCCTACGAGCTATCGACACTTCTCACAGGTGTCATTGCCTCTTTTCAAAGTATGATTCACCATACGAATTGTCATTTTCCATTATCAAACTGCCCTAGAGGGCACTACAGTTCTCTACATCATCATACAACTTCTGTTACTATCTTACATATTTGAGTTACATGAAATGAGCATGCATCATGCTCGCCTCGTTTGTATACAAACTTTATTTTCCTACCTAGAGAAAGGTTCGATCCCAAAGTTTCTCTTACAATGGTACTCTCAGTAGAAGAAACATTGATTTATTTCGGTTATAAGTATGCTCCTAACCTCACACATAAGGGGGCATCTGTTATCATTGAAATTTCATCCAAAAATGGTTACAGGAATACAACATATCCAAACACCTATTAGTTCACCTACAACCCCAAACATTCATCTCCCAAAGGCACAAATTATGCAGTTGGTTAAAAAATTAACATGCGCAAAAACACTAAAGGAAGCACGTGCACGTGCGTAGGCCAAAGAAGCGAAAAGAGTGCACATGCACCCAACGCACAACTGTGTACGATAAAAGCTATGCACTCCTGTGAACGACGCATTTATGGTTCTTGTCAGTTCCTCACCCACTTTTGGTTCAACTCCCAATTCGATTTGACCATCAAATCTGAGCTGAATCCACATGGGGGGTTGGTCAAGGACCCAGGGGTGCCCTAAAGGGCCCTTGTTCACACCAAGAACTAGTTGAATAAATCCATGAATTCATGCTATAAATGGAGGCCATGGGTGCACTAAGAATTCAAGAATCACATTGTATTGTTATGCTGCCTCTATTCTCCTTCAAGAAACCTCTTTTCTTCTTGGGGAATACTAGCATCATCTCAATAAGCTATTCACCTCACCTCTTGAGCGAATAAGCTTGGATTTATTCACCATTTTCTTTCTAGTTTACCATTTGTAAGAAGAGATATCACACAGGGGACTTGAGAGCCCTCCCAAGGAGGAAGAGGGGACCCATAAGTCCTCCTTTCTCTATGGTGTTTTCCCATCAATATAAATTATCCATTGGTGGCATGATTATTGGTCATTTGATTGATTTTTGGTTCAAGTTTCCTCATGCATTTTAGTTTCATTTCCTTAGTAATTTCTTTAGTTGTTTTTAGCTTAGTTGTTTGTTTATCTCATGTGATTGAATTATTTGATTCATACACTAACCTCTATCCAGTCTAGCAGGCCCAACTAGACTTGCAAGTGTCCCTCTTTTTATCATTCAAGTGGCGAAAAGGATACAACACCACCATAAGAGATTTGTTAATGCATAACGCAACTATTTATAATAAATTTAGAAAAAAAACCTAGTATTACTTACATAGACTTCATTAATACTTTAAAAAGTAATTAATCAAATTAAATCAATTCATACATTCATACACATAAAATTCATACAGTTGGAAATTCATACATTCATCAATATAAAATTTAGAAACAATGTGATTCATAAAAAATGTCCCATGAAATATATATATATTCAACATCATATAAATTGTACATTTTTTACAAAATGGCACCTCATGCCCAATGTATAAAATGACAACAAGTGCCCTAACATAAAAAATAGTCGTATGATGGCCTAGATACAAAATGGCAGTCATTGGTCACTCATTGACCATTGCCACCCTCACCACCCTTAGGAGAATCCTAGAAATCGATCTTTCTTCTCTTGCTTGAAGAAGTACCTTGATTGGTTTTGGGTCTAGGTGTGGTTCATCGCTCCGGAGAATGCACAAAGAAAAAGCATTGTTATAAGTTTTTTTTTTTCTACAATGAATTAAAAGACTTACAAAATGATACTTTGTAGTTCAACATAAGACAACTCATTGCATATGGTACTAACAATTGTGGGGGTGTTATCTTCCTCCACAAACCTAATCTCTTAGTGATGCCGCCCTACATTAGTTAGAAGGATCAAATAATGAAATTTAAAAAAATATGCATAAAATCAATTACATTCATGATACATAAAAATTTATCATCAACACATTATCTCAGCATGAATATCTTGGACCTCAATGGAGAGTCATTGATAGGTGGAGTGCTTGGCTATAAAACCTACTCTGAGGAAACCTCTATTGTGGCAGTCTCAGTGGATGTCATGGATGGAAATGGTGGGGGGGTGGGTGGCATATGGGTGCATCCACCGTGGATGGATGTGATGGAAGAGGTCATGCGGATGGGTGCACTGCGGGTGTATCAACTGAGGATGCATGGAATGAGAAAGATGTTGGGGGTGGGTGGAAATGGACTCCCACATACTGTAAAAGTGATGGAAGAACCCTTGGCCTTGAGTAAAGTAACCTAGAATATGTGGGCAGGTTCCTAGAGAGTGGATTAGTACTAAAACTAGTAAACATATCAACAACTTGCATACATATTAATAATATTGAACTATTAGTACAAAATAGTAAAATTCAACAACATAAATACAACAAATTTGAGATTTAAATGATATTTAATTCTACACATGAAACCTATTATGCAGGTGAATTGTCCATCTTAGGTGGACATTGCTCGACATCGCTTGGTCCCACAACCTGTAGAAACATAAGAACATTAAAAATTTGAGTATGCCATAAAATAAAGAAATCACTATGGTGAATTTATCAAATGTGACACATACCTGTGTATGGGGTAGACCGATTAAGCAGGTTTCCTCTACTATTGCATCAGTGTTGGAGAAAAACATTGAGGCATCCATGAGCTTAGAGGGTATACTACACAGGCGTAGCAACTGCAAAACAACATACAATAAAATATCGATATAAATAAACATAATACTATATGAATATATAACGACGAAGAACATAGAGATGGTTAAGATACTAACCTCCTCCATGAATCTATGTTGTCCAATGGTCTCAATAGGCCCATAGCAAGTCTTCTCTCAACTCAATCATCTGTGAGGTTCACATCAACGATTTCTATTTCCATGTGACCTCTCCTCACTGAACTTTGTTGTACGTAGTGAAGCTTCGATTCTTCTATAAATGTCACTAATAGGCACCTCCTGCCAAGATAGTGCAACAAAGATACCATGTTGCACTAGGCTTCGAGTCAATGTTGATATAGCTACATGTACCTGCTGGAAGCTCTCTGCAACAGGAGGATGTTGGGTAGGGGTGTCAGGCCTTCACCTGGGGGGACAAGTACCTAACATGGGATATCACCTAGCATTCTCTCGGTCCTATGTGGACCCTTGACCCACCCCCTAGAAGTCACCCACGTCGAATTAGTTTACATGCTGACCCAAAATAAATTCATCCCACAATTTTTGCAAAAAATATAAAGGCACCTCCTTGTTATTGCAGGGAGGTTTATCAAATACCATGTACAACATATCCATCAAGTTTTCACTAATTTGTGGGTGGACGCACCGGTCAATGAAAATGCATTTCTTGTTCACAAGTGGTTATTTTCTAGATAGAGGATCAATAAAATTAGACATCGGTTATTGTTTTGAAATACCCAAGTCTCTAACTAGGTTTCTATCCAATCCAGTGTTGTAATACTCAAACATTCTTTCCCTATATTCAAAAATAGAATTAAATTTCCCTTGGGAACATGCAATGGACCTCACAATCATGTCCAATGAAGTGGCCAAGGACTCTCTTCTTGGTTCTCTTATGCCCCTTAATTGATTTACAAGTGTTTTTAATGTGTCCAACCCCTCATCAATTTGGGTGTTTATGTTGGGTGGTTGTGGTGGGTTGGGGTTTTCCTCATCTTGGTCTATTGGTTGGCGATTTACATTATCTCTAGGTTCCATTTTATAATATATGTTTCCATTTAATAAGGAAATTTAATAAGTGGACTTATGACAAAGGTATTAATAACAACAATTTCATTTTATCCCAACAAAATCATTAACATCATTTTGTGTAAAACAAACAAAAACTATGCGTTATCTTTACAATGAACTTGAAAAAAACCTATACAAGATTAGTGAATTGTTGAAAGATTTACATTCAGATAATAATTATGTGTAGTGAAACTTGCTAATAATTTTTCAATGTCATTGGGATTTACATCCATAACCCATGACTATTTATTTTGTATTTTTTCAAAGCCAAGAGAGGAAATGAAAAAAAATCAACCATACCTTTCTTGAGATGGACATGGTGGAAAGATCCTAGGATTTTATCCTCCTCTATTCATCCTTTTTTATTTCTCCAATTGGGAAAATCATGAGGCACAATGTGCAAATGAGCACAAAATGTGCCCGCGATCCATTAAAAATTGGGCCCGGTAGGAATGCATGTGTGTTCCTGCCGATGAAACTACATGGCAAGCCTACTGGAGGTTCGAGACTTGCCAAACCTATAGGATTAGGAATGTGCATATGATTTCCTAAGAATGCACACGCATTTATGTGAGTGCACGCTCCTACGAGTGTGCATTCCTACTGACCCCCTTGCCAATTTTTCATCCACCAACTTTGTGCACACAACTCTCTCTCTCTCTCTCTCTCTGTCTCTCTCTCTCTCTCTCTCTCTATATATATATATATATAATTATTTGATTATGTTTGATTTGTTAATATATTATATTATAAATTATATTTTATTATATTTGTTTTAGGATTAAATAGAAGAATAATAGAAGATCTAGAAAATTTTGAAAAATGATAGAAAAACAAAAAGGAAGAAAATGAATATCATACCTTGAACCTTCCTGATGGATAACATTAGGATTCAATTCCTATCGATCTTCCAACCATCATCTCTATTAAGGTTAAATTTGGACTCTTTTCAATCTTGATTGCCAGCCTCCTTGAATTTTCTATTGTAATGATGGTCAATCTTGGGAAATATTTTGGATTTTCTTATATGGATATGATGCTTTGTCTTGATTTATTTTCTAGCTAGTGTGGATGGATGAACATGATCGTGTTTAATATATTTTGTGTGTTCTTGGATCCTAATCTTTATGGGACAACTAGTTTCACCCACATAAGGTTTTCCACATGAGCACAGATTCATGTAGACACATTTTTTATCAATGAGATCAATAGGGTCCTTAACAAACTTAGAGAGTTTCTAATTGTGTTTATGGGTTTGAAAGTTTCCCCTATGTTATTATCCTTTCCAACTTACATATTTTTAAGGTCAAATTATAGTGTAGTAGTGTAGAAGGGAATTGGAGGTAGAGAGATTTCTATGTGTTAAAATCATATAGTATTTCATGTGTGATTAGTGAGAATAAATTTCAACTAACAAAAGAGTTTCTACTACAATCATTCTATTATGGTGTCTATATTTGTCCATGAAGACAAAAGAGTTTCTACTACAATCATTCTATTATGGTGTCAATATTTGTCCAAGAAGACATTGACGTTGAAGCACTTATAGTATTTATGTATTTATTAACCATTCTCTATTTATTAACCATTAACCATGTAGTTTGTGGGTAAGTACAAGAAGTTCATGGCCGAAAAAGTGGCAATCCATGTGGTAGGAATGTGAAATCGAAAGAATGTGTGTGCATTCTTAGGAATGCGCACACGTTCCTAAAGCCTTAGGTTTGGAGGCGACCGAACCTCTAGAAGGCATTCCATGTAGGTTTAGTGGCAAGAATGCATGCAATTTCTTAGGAACACGTGCACATTCCTACTGATATTTTTTTAAAAGAGGTCGTGAGCACGATTTTTGGTCATTGTGCACAAACCACGCTCACATTTATATTCTTATTGAGCGAATTAAGGAGCTAGAGAGGGAGGATTTTGTCTAGGTATGTTTAATTTATCATATTTTAACTCAATTTAGTCATTTCCAATTTATTTTTTTGCTTCCAAGAATCAAAATAAAAAAATAAATTGTAATTTCTTATTTTATTTAAAAACCAACCTAATTTAGATGTCATGGCTTTTAAATTACAGCATATGTAACATAATGGAACCCCAAGACAATGTAAACCACTTAGAATAAAACCAAGAAGATCAATACCCCAACCCACCACAACCACCCAATGTAAACAATCAAATTGAAGAGGGTGTTGAGCACTCAACACACCCTAAAAATCCTATGTCAATTCTTTCACTTTTGGGGTACCACTTGATCTTAGCACTATCTGATTTGATTTCCTTTGAAGAATGTTTTGTCTTTGCTTCTTCTCTTGACTCTCATTAGCTATCCAAGTTTTTTTTACTTTATGAAACCCCATGAATTCAAAGAGGCTTAACACTTAAATAGGGAATCAAACATCCAAAACACTTCACCTGACGTGCTCCAAAATTCGGCATCGGAAGGAATTAAGAGGTGTAAAAGAATCACTTGAAAAACCTCAATCGACGAGTGCCGATATTCACCAGCATCAGAGAAAGGAATATTTTGTTTCATCACAAGTATCACCTATGGACATTGTCGATAGATGATCCCCTTAGGCATCGGTAAAAAGCGAAGTAAGTAAATGTTAAGAAAGAAAGAAACGATATCGTCGATAGCTGATACCCGACGCGCTTGTTAGAATCAGAAAGTTTTCCCTGATCACCAATTCCTGAAGTGTTTTTGCATTGGGATTTTTCAAAGAAGCTAATCCAAAGAAAAACACACGATAGGTGTATCCCTGATCATCGACCCCTGATACCTTTTCAGCATCGATGATCCCAGGTTTAGTTTAGAATGCACAACTTGAAGAAAGTCTCGACTCTGACTAATACTCGTGATTTAATTCACCGGTCTTCAATACCACACGTCTTTACCATATAGGAGAAACGTATGACCCATCTTTACCTTGATTCATTCTTGGTCCCCTAAAGCCAAGTCACACCTCCGAGCCAGTTTTTCCATGTCAACACTGTATGATGAAATCAATTGGCATCGAAGGTTTTTCATAGAAGAATATCAACAAAAATATCCATAACACGTTTTCGATCCCTAACCCGCCCACTAAGAAAGAGACACGATGGGATGTTTTAGTGATAGATACATTTAAATTCGAAGCATTTAAGGGACTAATTATTTCCAAATCTAGCATTAGTTTCTACTTCATCTGTGAATCAAAACAACTGTTTGAAATTATTGATAGAACACATCACCCTCTGCCTCTTTCTTCAACCCACGATGAGTTTAAGTTGCAGAGATTTGGCAAATTTTTTTTTTGAATTCCACTCATCCTCGAGATTAAATGGTTGATATGACAGGGTAAGGAGTGAATGAATACATATTTCATTGTGAAATTATATGAGCACCAAGACACCATCTGGTTGATGGCCTCATGGTGGAGAGAAGATAATAAGTACGCCAACTGGAGCTCTGACTGGTACCAGACGACCAACTTAAGGGAGTTGTACATCTACCTGGTGGCTCTAATATGCCAATTGTATGGGGAAAAGGACTGCTCCATATTTTGGGAGGCATGGATGCCTCTAGCTTACATAGTGGCCATCTCCAGGGGAGGTTTCAACTAGGGAGCCATCATTTCAATGAATTTGAGCATCTGCATACAACAGGCCCAAACACTGAAAGAAGTCGAGACTCCAACCTTTTACATGGCTTTGTATTTACTAGATGTTATGTGTGCCAGACACACCTTCTCCATCATGAACCTGAGATGGCACGTCGTAGAAATCCCACTCCACATATATTTCATCATTTTATCAGAGAATAGGTACAAAAAATTCTACTCCCTCATCTGCGATGAATTCATCGCACGCATTTATTTTATTCTTTTCAAGAAAGAATACCCAAGACTGACGACTGCAGCCGAAAATATGATATCAAAAGTTGGTCACTGGTATCTTGATGAGAGGGATACCTACATCAGGGTTTTTGGAGCCATCATATCACCACATATTTTACCTATGCATGTCCCCGACCGACTTGTAGTGGGGGAGATATTCTACCATACCATCCTGCAAGGCTACAATGCCACTTTGGTCAAAGTTAAGAAAAGGGCGTTCATACCTTATGGATTCCATGTAGGCTTCTACTTGGTGAAATACACTGCTCAAGATAAGCAATATGGATTGATCCAATTGGAGTTTTGATTCCAGACTGGCCAATTCTGCAAACACAACCCAAAGGGTCTAGTCTTAAAACATGCCTCGCAAGTTTTGTCCTATTGGCCATATGCCCATGACAAGTTTGAAGATGAAGTATTCATAAAAAATTCCCTAGATTGGGACAAAATTGTTGCAAGGATGGTCGAACCCAAAATGACCAGGTTCAAATCCATGAGCCTGGATGAACAAGCAATGATCCTAGAACAATCGTCTCAAGGGGCCCTAAGGGCCAGAGAAGAAATGATAGCAGTCGAAGTAGCATAAGCCCCCTTGGTAGCCTAGGTGCAAGGTAGAGGTACCCCCATGGCTCAGGACGCACGGGAGAGGGGTTTACTCATGATAGAATAGGTGCAACGGATAATTGATTGGTTTCAATATGAACTGGACCTCATAAGTATGACAAGGCTCCCTAAAAAAAACCCAGATGAAAGCTAGATAGGCCCAAGCGGCCCTGAACTGATAGATGTCGACGAAATCGCCGAGTTAGATGACCTTGAATTCACAATGCCACTGGATGGATCACTGACAGGTCTTTTGACTCAGCCAAAGACAGTCGAAATATCAAGGAGAACAAGTGCGCCAAACCCCCTAAGCGAACTGATAAAAATATATGATAATGATGAGAGCCTAGAAGTATCCCTTGTGACCCATGTACATATTGAAGAGGAAAAGGAACCAGAGAAGACATCTTCCCCCATTCCTAATGCTCAAATTTAGGGGCTTCCATAGAATGAACAAGAAGTTGAGAGTGTCTTAGACAATGAGTTGCCGAATGCACCGGAGACCCAAGCGGATAGTTCGAAGGATGCCAGGGTCAAACAAACAAAAGGAAGAATCTCTACAGTGGGAAATAGGTGTCTCAATGACCAAGGATCAAGTATGTACCGAGCCTACCCCTAATGCCTCAATTTCAATCAGTACTCAACCCCCCGATGAGCTACAAACAGAAGTCGAGACTTCAGAGCACATGGAAGAAGTTCAAGAACCCAGTCTTGAACAAGTATATGCCATCGGGAGTTAGTGGAATACACTCACCTGGGGAGATCAGAAAATCCCCGAACCCATGGACAAAGTAGATGACATACATGCCATCTCTTATGACCAGAAAATGAAAACTATTGTCGAGAGAACCACCAAGAAGAGGAGGATCACTTTAGATCGCTCCATCCTCATCACTACAGAGGAACATATGATCAACACAGAGCATGCTAAGAAATCCAAACTTATCAGTGTAGGGATGGCAATCACAGATGCCACCCTGGAGAGAGATAAAATATATGAAGAGGAGCTAGCCGCTACCTTGAAAGAATTGGAACATTTGTGCCATTTGGAAAGATACTATCAGGACACCGCATAGGTCGCGATGTCCCTAAGGAGTGAATTCCAGGAGGCCTACAAACAATTTATAGATGAGAGAAACCTATTCACTGCAAGGATAACTGAGCTCCAAGAAGACACCCTCATGGCACTTGCGACATGCAAAGATATGGAGAGGTGGTACGAGAAAGAAACACAAGCTGTGGAGCAAGTCGACTATATCGGTGTGGTCCAACAGGGCCAAGATACAGAATAACATGACATTCGGGTGTTAAAAGAGAGCATCCTTGATCGCATAAATAAATTGACCAAATACTGGGAAAAAATGGCTCAGGAACCTCATTGTGAAATCCAAGAAAAATGGGCCAAGTGTGAGAAAATATGGATCAAGATCAACAAGATAATTAAAGGCATCGGCCTCCTCGCATTTGGCACACCCGACAACTTTGTCAACTTGCGTGACATAGTCAAGACTCATGCTGAAAAAGACTCATAATGGACTGAGGAAATATCTAAGGTGACGGATATAGCGCTAGGTCAGGTGTGACAGTTCATGTAGCACCCAATTAGAGCTCAGGCAATGTTGCAACAATTAAGTGCAACAATAGTCAAGTATTGGGCACAAGCAGTATAGATAAGAGAGATTCACTTGACCCCAATGGAACAACATATATTCTCATAGGACAACACATGCGAGGATATATTTATCAGGTGGTGGGAGTATGAGAAGAGTCACCCACTTAAGTGATATCCTGAGATGACTCTTAGAAAAAATGATAGAAGAGAATGCATGTGGCGATTTTTGTTTTACTTAGCTACACTTTAGTTGTTATTTTTAGTTAATTTTATGTTATAAATAAGAGGATCGACCGATTAGTTGAGGGTCGATGGTTGTTATAAGAAAATCTCATTTTTTGTTTTGTTAAGAACTATTTCAGAGATGCCTTTAATTGAGAAGTCCTTTTTGGACCAGAGACAAGTTTGTGTTTTCATCAAATGTGTGTATGATTGGATGTGGAGAAGAATTATTTCTTATTTTGTCTCATGAATGGATGCAGTAATGAGTAAGAGATATTAAATCTATTGATAAGTTATCTGATTCAATGTTTTACAGTTCTTGTCTTTAATGATGAAAATAAATCGTTGTGTTATCATGTGATTGATGACTAGAGTTGAGTGAATTATTTTACTTGCCATTTTTTATCACATGCATGTTTTCTTCTAATAATTTGTATCTCATTCGGTAATTGGAATACCCACATGGTTAATGTATTAGTACTAGGCCTGTGGTAGATGATCATTGTTTGCATGCTAGAGTGAAAGGGTTATCCCAAGCTCAACCTCTTCTCAAGTGGTTAAGTTTGTTCCCACTTTGTCACTTAGTTGGTTTATACCGACTTTATCTGATATCAGTTCTGTTAACTCCCAAAGTAAAACCATTCTTTCGGTTGAACTTTGTAGAGGATATCCTGGCTATTGGTCGCATGCTTAAGCTACTTTTGTGTTTTTATAGTTCAAGAATTTTTTTTGGTTTTGATTCTGTCAAGAGATTGGAAAAACAACAGCTTTCGGTGGTTTGGGCAAGCCCCCAGCGTGCTCATTAACCATCGAAAGCATTCAGTTTCATCAGATAAGTGGTCAATACAAGAAGCAAACAACCACCGAAAAGGTTTGAACGCGCAAAAAGAAGGCTCGTGCTTTCGCACGAGCCAGATGTCAAATTTCGCTGCAATAATGAGAAGTTCAAACCACTGAAAGCGCGCGTCGTGGGAGTTGATGTTTGTTTGTGGGTTTCAACCAAAAGCTCCAAAACTCCTGCGCGTTATTCACTGCAAAAATCATTTTCAAATCTGCGCCAAGCGGTGATAGACAGAGACGGTTGCACGGATTCTTCTCCCTCCTCAGTGGCAGAAATATTCATCATTTTGGCAGGGCATTCGCTCATCATAAAACGCAAAGTGTTATCAAGGAGCCAGAGAATCACTGGAGATACCTGCCGATGCGCGATTTTGTTTTCAACAGATTGAGATTTGCAAATCTTGGTCCGTCTTTTCGGGCAAATTGACACAGTAACCCTGAATTCAGCCAGCGTTTCAAATCGAGGAAAACACAAGGTTATCGGGTAAGTCTGTAAACCCTGCTCTGTAAAAACTTCATAAATATATTCCCCCCCGAAAGGTTGAAGTTTCGGTTTCTCCTGCTCGACTGTCATTTAAATGTGTCCTGATATTATAATACATCTATCAACCCTACGCCCTGTCAAACTATTTCAATCTTCTTATCGACCATACACTTAGCTCCTAGAACCTCTGTCTCCCAAATAACTGGTCGACTATAGTTCCAGACATAGTTCGCTTTCAGTTATGTCAAGATCAGGTCCTGCATTGAGGTCAGAGGCAGATGGTATGTGGTACTTTCAGGAACATTCCGAGGTTGCAGAATGCTTCAAACAGGTCGTCATTTTCTCATATTGTGAGAAATTAATGACCTTTCATCAACAAATTGCTGAGACATTTGCACTTTCATACAATGGCAGAGTTGCCAAAATAGGCAGAGAATAATTCATCATAGATGAAGCCTCCATTGCTGAATATAGAAGATTGTCTAGGACAGGTAGTTGCTGGTTTAAAACTTCTTTGCATTCAAACATTGAGTTCAGGTCCTATCTGTTGCCAGTCCATAAAACTCTAACATGGAAAAAAGACATTCCCTTATCCTACCTGGAGCCAAAATGGAAAACTCTTCTGAAGGCAATTCTGTTATACATTACTTGTGAAGGACGTTATAACAGAGTTTTATACTATCATTTTAAATTATTAAATCACTTCATAGGCATGGAACCCTTGAACATACCCTAATTTTTTCATAGGACCTTGACCAAAATGGAAAAACAGGTAAAGGCTCAGCCCACTAAAGTTGCAAGCAGGATATCTCATCAAGGGTTGATTACACTCCTTGTCAAAGAAGCTTTGTACAAGAAGCAAATAGAATGGAGTTACTTTTTGTTCTGGAACGAGTTCCAGATAGAGAAACCTCTAGAAATGAAAACAAAAAGGTCCAGAAGCAGGAATGATCCTACTAGTCACAGGAGAAGAAAGGGGATTTCGATGTCCAGGGATTCTATTAAGGCAGCACCCAGCAAACAGGAAGAAACTAAAAAGAAATTAAAGGTCGAAGACAGAAACCCTGTCACAACAAAAAATCCACTCAATTTACCCTACATTGACTCGGATTCGGAGCAGGAAATGTCAAATTCACAGGATACCTTGCATCCTAAACATGATGCAGAACTGAAGACAGATATACCTCCAACAATGCTTTCAAAAACACATAGGCAACCAAAGGCAGAGGCTTCATCAAGTAAGTGTCAGAAAGGCAAGACCAGGAAAATAAACAAGCTTCTGAGAGAAATTTATGAGATGGAGGTACTTGAGAGGGTAATTAAAAAAGCAAACACAGATCTAACAGAGAAGGTAGCTAAGCTGTTCAAAGAGAATGAAATTCTCAAATATAAACACAATTCAATCAAAGGGAGAAACAGAGAATTGATTAAGGAAAACATGAAATTGTACAGGCAGCTAAGAGTCCTAAGGCTCAGGCTAAAGGAGTTAAAATCTCCAGAAGAAGAACAAACCGGATTAGACACCTTGGCAAATCTGGCCACAACCATGATAGATGTGACATATTCTCCAGCAAAGTCAACATAGATTCGAAGGTCTGCACGGGTAAAGACCACAGCATCTAAGAAAGCATGAACGATAAAGGAAGTTTCAGAACGGTCATTTTTGCAATTTTGAAGAATTTTCAAAGTGCAACATTCGGTGGTTTAGGCGAGCCATACTGAGCTCATTAACCACCGAAACAGGCGCTTTCAGTAGATGTTTTACCCAGGAACTGCTCCAGTCAACCACCGAAATCCTGTCAACCCAGATTTTGCATAAGTTTTTGCAGAGGTCGAAGATTTTGGATACAAAATGATTTGGAACCTTTTCCAATACATGTCTTATGAATTATCTCACTCACTCCAGCATCCTTTTTTGGTATATGATGAAGAAAAGAACGATTTCAAAGGTATATGGGTAATTTCATTTGAACTGAAAAACAGGGTATTCTGCCACCTCAGCCAACTCGACTTGGCTTTAGTAGAAGAAGAGTATTTTAGCCTTGGAAGGCTGTCTACACATCATCAACAGTCAACAGGAGAAAATCAAAGATCTACCCCTTTTGAGGAAATATTCCTTGTATCTTGCAAACAGTTTTTACTTTCTATTTTTAGTAGATCTGATCCATGTTTTTAGGATCAGAAGTTTGTTTTGTAATCTTATAAATATCAGAAAAAAACATGAACCTAGGGTTCGATTCTGGATACAGTAATGCTCTTTGTACTTA
>JASDQU010680616.1:25819-65780 GCA_032191745.1 Picea mariana
AATATAGCAAAAATCATACTGTTAACCATCAAACAAACTTTTTTCCATTACCCAAACCTGGGTTCTCCAACTTTACATGGTCATAACTCTCTAACCATGAGGAGTTATGTGACGTTCTACATACCACCGGAAATGGCGTGACAAGCACTATCCATCTAGGATAGTTTCCCTAACAAATTCACTATCCTTCATCTCATTATTACACAATTAAGCATGGGTTCTCTTACTTTGCAAAGCATCTTTCCGTGAGGGCTTTCACCATAAGGGGACCACTGTGGAGTTCATCCATATTTACTTCTTATCAACCATGAAAAAACAATAATGAGTCATATTTACATCAAACAATATTGGGTCCATTACCCAAACCTTTGTGTTATGGGGATTTCTTCAAGGGTTGACATCAATGACAACTAACCTTAATAAACAATCAACCCATCAGTTGTTTCCCTTGGTCAAACTTCAACTCGGTCGACACCCCACCATCAACCCATCGACCATTTATGTGGGTGACTAAAAACACTTTGTTGAATCTAGCCGACACCCGACCATCGGCCCATCAACCATCGGTGATTTTCGTGGTGACCAAACCAAAATCTTAGCCAATTCAACCGACTCAACCATCGATCGTTGATCATTTCTCTTGGCAACTTCAACACTTAAAAAAATTTAAAAAAAAACTAGGTGAATCTAGGTCATCAATCTCTCACTCGATATGATCTTGGCTGTCGATTTTGATCCAACCTCTTAATGACAAAAATTAATAAAAACCATCAATCTGATCCATTTCCCCATCCGCTGAAAATTAATCACAGCTGTTAATTTACTCAACCGTTCAAACGACGGATACCTTATGGATTTTTAAATTTATCAAAGCGAATATTGGTCTTCTATCTCGAGATCAAACACAATCTCATCCATCGATTTTCCAAATTTCCTGCAACTCTATAAAGGCTATTAAAACTTGAAATTCGACCATTCCAATTCGTATCTGGCTCCGCAACTTTGAAGGTTGGATCCATTAAACCTCTTAAACATATTTGAGTCATTTAAACTCGAATCTTACTCACGAATTTGGGGATTTCTCTCCAACTTCTCTGTGTTTCCCCAAATTTACATAGACCGAAGTCTGCAATAGCGAATTACTCAATTTGTACCCATTATTGGCCCATTCAAGCCCGGTGTTTGAACTTGAGGGCTCTGATACCATAATTTAATGTCCCCCAGCCCAACTGAGGGACATTACGGTGTTGAATACTCAAAAAAAAAAAAAATCTTCTATTTGGCCTCTCTTCAGGCCTACCAACCTAGTTCTTCAGTTTCCATCTCCAATTACGCTCCAATATGCTCCAACTTGCTTTAGAATTTTCTCTCCATGCTTGCACCAACACTAAGCTCTCTCTTCTTTTTTTCTACTTGGTCCTCATGCCCAAAATTGAATGTCTAAACACTGTTATAGCCACCCATATGAAATTCCTCTCTTTGTCTTACTTACTTGACTCACACACTTCCCCAAGCTAATTGTACTCAACCCTAGGTGCCCAATAACTATGGGATGTGACCACTCACACCCACCCTCTTACATGTATTCAATGATTGGATTTGAGAACACTCAATCAAGAATTAGAAGGTTCATATATCAATAGAAAATTTAGGAAAATGGGTTGAATTAATATACATGGGTAATTTCCTCCTTTGGACCTCCTCTTAGGCATTCTCTTAGACTCTCCCCTCTCTTGTGGATTAATTCATCCCCCATCTCTGTCTATGTCCCCTTAGCATCTTGCAACACATTTTATTATTAAAACATAGAAATACAATCTGTATATTACATCGCTTTGGTTGTAGCTACACATTATCTACATTAAGCATTAATTAAACTAAAAATTATAATGAAGATGTTACAATACAACTTTACTATAACTTGATATTGCTATCCAACACCTACACACCAACATATTAAAAACACATGTCATGTTCACTAATAAAAGTTTTTTACTTTATTTGAAGATTTCTACAAGCCTCTCCTCTTTCTTCTTAAAGGAATTGGAACACAATACTTGGTTGTTATGTTAGGCTTATTACAATATTCCAAAAAAAATCCCCACAAATCTCTCCACTTTCTTCTTAATGGAACTGTAACACAATTACATGATCGTTTCCATATGCCTTCTATGTTAGGCTTATTACAACATTACAACATTCGAGAAAGATCGATCAATATTTTTACATAGCCAAATCTTTAATAGGACATTTGAGTTTTTAAGAACATGATCGTTGACTCCTTTAGAACCAATCACATATCACATAGTACTTTTCCAATTTAGAACTTCTTTCATACTAGAATGTAGGCCCATTTTGATCTTGGAAATTAGGCAATGCCTACATTATCTTCTTAATATAATATCTGGTGATGTGAATACAATATCCAGTGATGTGAAAGTACATTGATCCTTTTGTTGACAAATTTGAATTTGTACTTTTCTTATTAGAGCCATCTCTTGTTATCCCTATCCCCCTTGGATTTTGTTAGATAGGACACTAAACTTTTGTCTTTTTGGTATAAAGATCTTTTACAACGTTCTACACAAAAGAAAATCGTCTATGGTTTAACCTATAAGGGGACCATCAACGTTTTCACTAGGACCATTTTCTTGAGTATGTCTTTGTTCATGAACGATAAGCTAATGTATACCCCTACCCCTATCCTCGGATTTTTTTGGGATGGGTGAATACACTTTTGTCCTTTTGGCAGAAAGCAATAGTTTACAACGTTCCAACCGTGTAGAAAGAGTTACGAAAAGAAGCTTGAAAAAGCTTTCAAGATATGACATGCAAGGGACCATCAACTTTATGTTTGGATCATTTGTTTGTCTTTACTTATAATCACCAAGGTATATTCCACATATACTTTTTCCTTAGAAAATCTCGATCATATAATTTCTCTACTTCTAAATGAATATACTAAATGTTTGACATGATAATGACAATGATGAATAATGTACAATTCTTTTTCAAACCTTATATCACATCATATTTTTATATAGCTAACCTTATATCATATCATATGTTTTATATAGCTCGTCAATTTTATGTAATTATATTAAAGTTTTGCTTCAACTCATAATATAATGTTAGAATATTTGAAAATAGATGTAGAAGTGTTATTAATATTTTAAAATAAAAAATTATATTATTTAAAATTTTTAAATTTAATATTTTTAAATTTTGTAAACTAAATATTATTGTTTTTTCTTTTTATATTTATATTTAAATAATTAATTTTATTATTTTAATTAAAATTAAATTTTGAAATATTATAAAATCTATATCTATTTCATTTTTTTATAATATTAAAAATTATAAAAAAATATAACTTATTTTACCAAAGATTATACATAATAATGATATTTTTTTATCTCAATCCAACTAAGTTATCGGTTGAGTTTTTTCTTCTTCTCACTATCAATATCACGAACACATCATCAATCTAAGAAATACAATGTTTGAAACTTAAAAGAGATTTTAATAAATAAGATTATCAACTAATAAAAAATATATATAAATGTTTTACAATGTCTTAAATTAATAAGTATAATTATTTAATTAATATATAAATAAATGTTTTTTTAATCCAATTAAATATTTATAATTGTCAACATATAAATTAATATGAATGTTTTTTCTACTTACTATTTATTAAATTAAACATTTATAATTGTTAACTAATAAACTAATATATAATATTTTTTCTTAAATAAGGTTTTTCTTTTTTTATATAAGAATCAGTAACTTGGCAAGCTTTCTCTAGACATCATCCCAGATCTAGCCTCTTTGCTGCCACTATTACTCTTGGAGAAATTGTACACCTCTCAAGAAGAAGTTTTGGTTTTAAGAGAGAATTCTAAAGTTGGGACCTCCACCTCGAGTAGAAAGTCTATCACAAAGATCACCTACCCTTTGAACCTTATCACAGCGAGCCAATATATTAATGAGATTTGAGCCCACATCAATGAAATTTGATCCCTAATGGGCTGGGCTGGGTGAAAATCACCTTCCCCACCAATAGGCACCCCAGTCCTTGACTATGAAGGGTTCTGCCTTTTATTAAGTTCATTTTATTGGGTAGGAGGAGAGAGATCGGGCCATTGTCCTCTAAAAAATTTTGAGTTCCGCGAACCATTCTCGTGATTTTGATATCATCTTTTTACCGGCCAGACTCCGCAGCAACCAGTGGCGTGGTACAGTACTATTTCCTGCTAACTGCTATATTCACGGCTGGTGAAAACAACGTTCGTGATTTGAACGTTCGGCAAAACATGGTGGGATTTCCGTTTCAGAGGCGGGATCCTCATCCGACACCATCATATTATCGAATCTGCAGGCATATTCTTCTGGAGATCACATGGCATGGACCCAACTACCTCTTCGATTTCCAGATTTAACCGAACTCCTATGATGACAACATTGAACCTTCGAAGAGTAACTCCAGGTTGACCAAGTGTGGTGTCTAACACCACCTAACGTGTCCCCAAAACTTTAATTACTCTTAAATCCCATGAGTATTCTTAATGGCCGTAGGCTAAACATTCTACGAAAGCATGATTTTTTTCGAGGATATTTGTTCGAAATTTGACGAGAAATTGTTGGGTTTGTAGAAATGAGTGATTTATTCTGTAGAATCCGAGTGTCCTAGGAGTTTTTCAGCATGCTGAATCCATTTCTGTAACCAGAAATGGATTTTGAACAACAAAAAATAATGATTGGTGTAAATTTATACTGTCGGATTCCGGCGAAAAAAACCATTTCATAGAACAGCTAGCCAATGCCTTCTTAATGTACCTTCCCGTGTGTGTGTCGAGTCAGGAGTCTATTTCCCCCACTTAGACTACTCCAAATAAAAAAGGTGCTAGGGGCAACAATAAGAAAGATGGGGACATCAATCCTTTGTAATAACCAAATGTGACCACTACGACCCCCACACCTAAGAAAGCCCTTGTGCCTTGTGCTATTTTAGATGCACATGGCCATGCCACCCATTCTTTCCTGAAACTACTAGACTTCTGAAGTTGCCTCCACCCTAATGATGAGAGTTCTGATAAAATCCATCCCTATGGCACGGATCACTCTTCCTAACCCTACAAAGAAGAAAAGAAAAAACATTGTGTACTAACCATCCATGTGCATCATGTGACATTTATGGTCACTATTTGCATAAATGTCCTTAACTTCCTAATTTTAGAACACCTATGGAACTTCACCAGAATTATGTTATCCCATAAGAAACACATGTAGAATAGGTGTTACCCTGTAGTAATTCAAGTGAGGATATTATATCCATTTACTATATTTCCTAGCTCAATAGGGCCATTGTCTTTTGTTGATCCCTTATGTTCATCTGGCATCTCTATGAGTTTTTCTTCGGTTACTTCAACACCATTTACTTCTTCTATTGTGGTTTTTTCTTCCACCTCAACTATATCCTCATTAGTAGGTGTTCCTCATGTGACTCATACTTCTCACAACTTTGGAGTTGTTATAGGCTCCTTCCCTAAAACGAGATCTTCTTCAACATTGGTACTCAACACCTTCGATTCTAGTGATTCCATTTTTAATTCTAATGAAGAAATTTTCAAAGCGTTAAATATTCTTGATTACCCATGGGGTGATATATGTCATCATGATTATTTTCTCCCTTATGATGCTTTCACCTCTGAAAATTATTTCGATATGCTATATATCATATCTATGTATTTCGTCCCTCTAGGACATGTTGATTGGTTTAAAAACCCAATTCTAGCTCTAAATTCCTTTGAGGAAGAAAACATGGCCAATGTTTCTCCCACTATCAAAGTGGATAATTTAGTTAAGCCTAGTGTCACTATCAAAGTGGATATTTTAGTTAATCCTAGTGTCACTGAACACGTTCTTCTTAGTGCCTCATGCTGTCCCAAAGAGGTTTTGGCTTAAAATCTATTTTTCAAAAGTTTCATGAGATATTTGTTTAGTCTTACTTGGAAATGTTGGCATTCTATCCTACTGTTGTGCAACATCATATTGATACATGCCTTAATATGTCTCTATTAGGATATAAACAACAACCTATCCATCCTGCTAAATCTTTGTCTATTAAAGGAAAAATTGATAAGATTTGTAATGATGGTTTCATCTATCCAATTGCATGTACTACTTGGGTATCTAATCCATTCCTTGTCAAGAAGAAATAATGTAGCATTCATGTATATATTGATTTCCATGGTCTTAATAGGTCATGTCCCAAGGACAATTACCCTATGCCTTTTATCAACTAGATTATCTATGCTTGTACAGATCATGAGGTTCTATCTTTTATGAACGGATTCTCTAGTTATAATCATATCTAGATTCATCCCCAAGACTAGTATAAGACTATGTTTACCACCCTTGGGATGAAAAATATTGGTGCCACTTTCCATTCGGCCATGCCATATTATTTTCATTAATTATTTGATATCATTCTTACATATCTTGGCGACCTCACGAATCATCCAAAGAAGTAGTCATAACACTTGGAGGATCTGTGCAAAGTTTCCCTCTAGTGTCGCAGGTATCATAGTCACTTCAACCCTATTAAGTGTGTCTTTTGTGATATTGTTGGTCACTTTCTAGGATTCATCATCTCTAAGTAGGGTATCACTATCAACCCATTGAATGTTATGGTCATTATTGAACTACCTCCAACCAAAATTTTGTGCCAATATTCAAGGAAAGGAAAATTTATTACATCATTTTTTTCCAAACTATGCTACTTGTGCATGGATTTTTATGTTTATTTCATTCCAACATACCCTTTGTATGTGATGACCACGCTCAACAATCCTTCTATATGTTAAAGCATTCCCTCATGTATTATCCTTTAATTATCCCTCGGGACTTTGAGAAGGATTACATCCTCTATGTTTTTCTATCACTGTTTGTTGTGGTTGGTGTATTAGTATAGGAAGGAGAGGATCGTTATGAGAAAGTCATATATTGCATTAGAAAAACCATCCCAAGTCCCTTGTTATCATATAATCACAATGAAAAAATCGCTTTAGTCGTTGTATTCTTAGTTCAAAATCTATGTCGCTACATCTTGACGAGGAAGAACAAGGTTATCGTGAACTCTAATCCCATGTTATATCTCTTGAGTAGGTGATAAATTAATGGAAAATTCATTTGTTGGATCATTATCCTCTAAGAGATTGATCTTGAGTAGGTGATAAATTAATGGAAAATTCATTTGTTGGATCATTATCCTCTAAGAGATTGATCTTGAGTTCGTTATTCCCAAAAGTGAGAAATCCTTGGCCCTAACTAAATTCACCTCTAACCTACCTACAAGTGCAGTTGATCCAACCATTGATGATAATCTTCCTAATCAACACTTGTTCACTATTTCATCAAATGATCCTTGACATGGTAACATTATTGTTCACTTGTGAATTCATAAATTTTGTCCTCATCTATCTCATGATAATTGAATTTACATTTGTCATCAAGCTTCTCGATATACCCTCATTGTCAATGTCATGTATAGGTGAGGAGTAAACATCATTTTATGATGTTTCCTCACTCTTGATGAGGCTAAGAATGTCTTAAATTATTTCCATAGAAGAATGTCTTAAATTATTTCCATAGAAGTTATTATTTCCATAGAAATTATTGGCATGGTCACCTTTCTAAGATGGTTATTGCCTAAAAGATTGTTAGGGATGATTATTTCCATCCTATCAATTATGGTAGTTATATGATTTCATAATTTCAAAGTTTCTTCCCCTAAGGCAAGGGCTCCACTCACCCCTCTTCACCCTGTCATTTTAGTAGGTCCCTCTTGCAAGTGGGGAATTGATTTTATGGAGTGTAAACCTATGTCAATCAATATTCATAAGTACATTATTATGGTCGTTGACTAGTTTACCAAGTGGGAATAATACATGTTGACATTTAATAACAAGATAGCCATAGTTGCTTTCTTTTTCCTTAACCATGTTATCACTTGGTTCGGTTTCCCAAAATAATTAGGCTCTAATCGTAGTGCACTTTTTTAGGATGCAATTTGACACAATATTGCTATGAATTTATGATTTGAGACCAATGTTCACTGCTTATTATCTATAGGCGAAAGGCCTAGTTGAGGATCATTACATAGCTTTACATCATAATGAGGTTGCCAACAAGTGATCTAAATCCCATTACGATCATCATGTCCATCCTCACTTTATTTTTAGGGTGATCTAGCCTTTGCTTACGATCAAGTTCACAATACCCTTGATTAGGGGAAGCTTGAATCCTTATGGCAGGACCCTTACGTCATTAAATGCTATTTAGGAAAGGGGGAATTTGCGCTATGCAATTCCAATGGTGAACTCCTCAATAAAAGAGATTTAATCCTTAGGACCATTTTTCATCCCCTTTTATCTTGTATATATATGGTCCTTTTGCACTTGTAGTGTTTATATTGAGAGGTTTACAATGTATTTTCATGGTTATTTTTCGATGTATCATCGACCTCTTTGGTACATTGATTTTGTTGATGGCACAAGTTGATATACTCAAAACCTCACCTTAGTAGCTTGGTCCATTTATTCCCCTTCACATTTTCTCTTCCATCTTAGTGGTGTATGCATAGGTGTTGACACCAATAATTAGGTGTAATACGATGTTTTGATTCTCTTTATTGTTGATGTCCTCCAACTATGCAGTGATCACCTTTGAGTTCACTTCAATTCTTAGTTACTTGTTGCATGGTTGAATAATTGAACCCGTGTTTTTGTATCCTTGCCTATGTAAAAAATATCTATGAGTTAGACAAATGGTAAGATAGTTTGAATCCATTACATTCATTCATGTTCCTAGGAACCTCAATAACTTTCCATATCATACTGCAAATTAGATTCTAGATTGGCATTTAATTCATTTAATATGACACTGAAAGTAAACCATACATCCAAAATACCCATATGCATATCCATATTGGATCCATAACATATAAGGATCATCAATCAAAACCATATAAATATATATCACCAAAAACAAATGAAGTGTTTACATTAGAGTTCAAACTTTATCAAAAATGTGATACATGTCCAAAACTACTCAAGTGCATGGCATGGGGGTAAGTTATCCCATCTCCCTAGATGCCTAGTCCTCATTATCATCCTCATTAGTGTCACCCTCAAAAGGATGACCTCAGATTATGGGGACTATGGCTCTTCTAATTACGTCCCATATCCCCTAGCCTACCATAATTACCCTCCTCATGATAGAGCGCCACTCAGGTAATAACCTAAGGTAGTCCTCAATCAATCCATCATCTGGATGTTTTCATCCCTGCAAGTAGTTGGTTAATTTGGTTTCATATATCATCTAGGAACTATATACAAATCCTACTGCAAATCCTATCATATATACAAAGACCTATATATATCATCTAGGACCTATATACAAGTCCTACTGCAAATCCTATCATATATACAAAGAAAGTTGAAACATGGACTAGCATCCAGTCACGTGGACAGACATCATACGAAGAAAACTCCAAGTCCACCTGAACTACAAAATCATGGTCTTGAAAGTGGTCACACAAAGAAAAACACCTCAAAGAAGGCCCAACATGGAGGCAAGAGACACTCATCGGGAGAATCCTCTAGTGAGGAAACTGACAAATCTAACGAATCTTCTAGTAGAAAAACTAGTTCACATTCTTAGAGGAGAAGAAAGAAGAGGAAACATTCCAAGATCCATGACCCTGAATAGTTTAAGAAAGCCAAACCCCCCACTTTCGATGCAGAAATTAAGAAAGGGGAAGAAGCAGAAGTTTGGTTTCTTGTCTTGAAGAAGTACTCCAGATTCCATGACTAATCTAAAAACTTAAAGGCTTGAATAACCATTTTCAACTTGAATAGAAAGGCCTCCATTTGGTGGGACGACCTTAGGAATGTGAAAGGAATCCATGAGAAGGACTTGTCATGGAAACAAATTGAGAAATACTTCAAGAAGAACTATCTGTCAGAAAAATACTTTGATGGGAAGACCAAAGAGTTCTATGAACTCAAGTCAGGACAACTCACAATAGATGAATATATCACCAAATTTCTTGAGCTCATAAGGTATGTTCCGTACATAAAGTATGAAAACGTAAAGATGCAATGCTTCATTAGTGGACTACCTCAGTTCTTCTGGAATAGAATTGAATTTGATGAACCCAAGACCTTAGAAGATAATATCCAGAAGGAAATGTATTTCTATGAGAAATTCAAGAATAAGATAGAACCTCATGAGTATTGGAATAAGAAAAGTAATTTGGGATTCAAGAAGAAGGGGTTTAAGTCATCAAGATTTAGGAACCATGGGAAATGTTCTAACATGATCCTTCCTACTAAAAGTGTATATTAGCATAATTTCCCATCTCAAAGTGGTAATAAGACCTTTGGAGCAGCCTGAGGTAACACTGATAACCCAAAGAGAGAACCCTTGAAATGTTGGGGTTGTGGAGAAGAAAATATGTTGAGGGATTGTCCACATAGGAAACATAACAATAGGAGGATCTACAACATCTAAGAGGATACCATAGTCAATGATGTGGCTACGATCATGCCACAAATCTGTGTAGCCTTGGGAAATACACAAGCTGACCACCAAGCTTCAGTGGTGGAGATGGAAGGTTGATTGTTAACCATCCAGTTTCCATTTTAATTGAACCTAGTTATAATCTGAGTTATGTTTCCCCTCAAACTGTTGAGAAATGTAAATTGCAACAAGTTAAACATGCTAAATCATGGCTGGTACAACTAGCCACTAGAACTAAAATAAAAGTAATAGAGGCCATACCAACATGCCAATTCATTGTGAATAGATTACCAACCCGAGTAATCCTAACATGATCCCTTTAGTATATTATGACATGTTGATTGTCATGGACTGGTTGGCTTCCCATAAAACCAAGTTGGACTATCACAATAAAACTTTGGAGTGTGAAGATGAAGAAGGGGGAAATATAACCCTACAAGGGATTCAAAAGCATGTCTCAGTGAGACAAATATCAACATTTCAAGTGAAGAAGTATTGCAGAAAAGGATGTCCTTTGTATGCAATACAAGTCTTGAAATTTGTTGAGAATAATAAATCGTGCCTAGAGGACCATCCCATATTAAGAGAGTATAAATATGTGTTTCCAAAAGAGGTACCAGGTATACCTCCAATATGAGATATTGACTTTTCAATAGAACTTGTACCAAGAGTGGTGCCAATGTCTAGAACATGATATAGAATGAGTACACCAGAGTTGGTTGAGCTCAAACTACAGTTAAAGGAGATGATGGAAAAATGATACATTTGGCCTAGTGTGTCTCCATGGGGAGCACCAACCTTGTTTGTGAAAAACAAGGATGGCACACTCAGGTTGTGCATAGACTATAGACAATTCAATAACATGACCGTTAAGAATAAGTATCCCTTGCCAAGGATCAATGACTTGTTTGACCAATTAAGGGTTGCTAAAGTTTTCTCCAAGATTGACTTGAGGTCTGGATACCATCAAGTCCAAATTAAGCATGAAGAAATCCAAGAAACAACCTTTAGGACAAGATATGGGCATTATGATTTTGTGGTGGTGCCATTTGGACTTACCAATGCACCAACCACTTTTATGTGCTTAATGAATAATGTACTCAACAAGTTCTTGGATAGATTTGTGTTGGTTTTCATTGATGATATCCTAATCTATTCTAAGAGTAGGGAAGAACATGAAGAACATGTCAAGTTAGTGCTTTAAGTACTAAGAGAACATCATCTCTATCCTAAGTTTAGTAAGTGTGACTTTTACCAAAAACAAGTCCATTACTTAGGGCATGTTATATCTGAAGAAGGAGTGGTTGTTGATCCTGACAAGATCAAATCCATTATGTATTGGTCTACCCCAAAGGATGTATCTAATATCATGTCCTTTATGGGCCTAGTAGGATACTATAGAAGGTTCATAAAGGGATTCTCCAAGATTGGTTGTCCAATCACCCCCATTCAGAAAAAGAGAGTTAAATTCATTTGGACATCAGAATGTGAAGAGAGATTCCAAGAGATGAAATACCTTCTAACCAATGCACCTGTGTTGAAAATTGCAGACCCAAACAAGAACTTCCTTGTGTGTACAGATGCCTGGAAGGAAGGGCTCAGAGGAGTCCTTATGCAAGAAGGACATGTGATTCTCTACGAATCCATAAAATTGAATGAGTATGAAATCAATTATGTGACCCACGATTTGGATTTGGTTTCCATAGTACATGCTTTAAAAATGTGGAGGCATTACCTCCTAGGTAGAATATTTGTGCTTATGACAGGCCATAGTGGGTTGAGATATATATTTTTTCGACCAAAACTCAGTGTTAGATAAGTTGTATGGATGGATCTCCTTAGTGAATTTGATTTTGAAAGGAAACATATCTAATGAAAATAAAATAGGGTGGTTCATGCTCTTAGTAGAAGTATGAAATTTATTCACTTGGCAGATGTAAGCACCTGTGAATCAGACATCAAGGAGAGAGTCAAAAGTGCACAAGAAACAGATGTATTTTTCAAGACTATGAAATCATACTTGCAGCAAGAGCCCACATGGCTGAAGTATGAGGGTTATCAATTGTTGAATGATGGCATGATAACTTACAAAGGTAGGTTGTATGTTCCAAATTGTGACGAATTGAAGAGGTTCATAATGGATGAAATACACAGAAGACCATCCTAGTTATCAAAAAATGATCATAGCCACTAGGAAACAATTTTATTGTCCTGGACTGAAAAAGGAAATAGTTTATTTCTTAGCCAAATGTCTATAATGTCAGCAGGTTAAGGAAGAGCACCGACATCCAGTAGGGCTGTTGCAACCCTTACCAATCCCATAATGGAAATGGGAAACCATCTAAATGGATTTCATCACATGGTTACCAAAATCAACCAAACAGAATAACGCCATCATGGTAGTGTGGAAAAATTGAGCAAGGTTGCTCACTTTATTCCCATCAATTCAACTTGCAAGAAAATAGATATTTCTAGTATTTTCATTAAGTAAATATTTAGACTGCATGGCATGCCTAAAGAAATTATATCTGACCGAGATACAATATTTACTTCAAACTTTTGGAAATATTTGTTTGTTGGTTTTGAAACTAAATTGTTGTGTAGTACAGCCTATCACCCTCAAATTGATGGGGAGATAATCTGGGTAAATGAAGTGTTAGAATACATGCTAAGGATTCATGTAAGGCATCAGCCCAAGAAGTGGGAAGACTACCTACCACTAATGGATTTTTCTTACAACAATTCCTATCAAGATTAATTGAAGATGATCCCTTTTGAGGCCCTCTATGGTAGACATTGAAATATTCCAATCAATTGGGATAACCCAATAGACAAAATTAAAATCGGGCCAGATATGCTAAAATAAATGGAACAACAAGTAGTTCATATAAAACATAATCTAAAAATAGCTCAGGATAGACAGAAAAGCTATGCAGACAGAAAGAGGACTCCTAGAGAGTTCAAAGGAAGGGATCATGTGTGTCTCCAGGTTAGGCCCAGGAAAAATTTCTTGAGAATGGGAGCCTATACAAAGATGGCACCCCGATATTGTGGACCCTTTGAAATTTTGGATAGAGTGGGACCTTTAGCATATAGACTAGCACTTCCTCCCACAGTGAAGGCACATAATGTTTTCCATGTTTTGTTACTAAAGAAATATGTACATGATTCTAATCATATAATTGATTGGTCTATGATTTAGGTGGAACAAGAGGGAGAATTCCTACAAGAACCACAATTCATAATCGATAGGAAGGAAATCCCACTCAGGAATAGAACCATTGCATAGGTCAAGGTGCAGTGGAAACACTTTGGTCCAGATGAAGCTACATGGGAAATGGACGATGCCATGAAACATGCATACCCATTTTTTTTTACTTCTCTACATATAGAGCACATTGACAGGTATAACATCGAGGACGATGTTCCTTTAAGGGGGAAGGGATTGTAATACCCCTATTTCCCCAAGCTTGTAAATATAACTATCCAAAAGACTATGGTAGACTGAATATGTGTGAATGTTGGATTTGATGAACCTTTTTGTTATAAAATGTAATTTATGTATTTATGTTATTAATTAAAAATGGATAGTGTTACATAACTACTGAAAGGGGTTTTTTGAAGGCATATCATGATGCTATGAGAGAGATGGTGAGGGTAACCATAAATGGTTGAGATGACCCCCACCAGACCAGTACCTTACTAGATTTAAATTTCTTAGACCCAGAATAGTCCTCTAACACAGAAATAAGTTACCAGTCAGGCTGGTAGTAGGGAATTCCTCCTCAAGAGTTAATGAGGAGATTGGCAGAGTACCCATCTGAAATAATTTATGACCTGACCATGAGCTATGGATTTGGACCCATGCAATATTATTGAGGAAGGCAAGAATAGAAGGGAACTCATGGGCAGAGGGGATAGCGAAGGGATGAGCATGTGCAACTCGGGGGTTCTAAATAGAACTAAAAAAGAATCGTGTTTTGGATGCAATATATTTGTTGTAGAATTTTCAGTCCAATATTATAAACGGGAGTACAGAGGAGACAAGTGACCATGGAATTACTTGTTGCAAACCCCCTTGCTTGGTAGAGAGAAAACCATTTTTCCAAGTTCTTGTGGGAGGAGGAGAGTAACCTCCATCCCTGAACCTCTTTTAACAAGAAGAAAGAGTCTGATCCAGATGGATGTAGGTGGCCTCCCACCTATTCCAACTGGCTGATTTTGGCAGTTTTCCAGTTCATCATTTGTTTCCTAGTTTTCGGGTCCTTGACTTTTGGGGCCGTTTTGAGGCCCTAAACAATGTTTTTAGGTCTCGCCACAATTAAAATATGCAAGGCTTTCCACATGCAACATGTGTATTCCTCGAATAGACCTTTCCAATGGGATATCATGCACCTAAAACAAAGATCGTATGAAAAATTTATGATCCTGAGAAGTTGATGTACTAACTTACCCAAGCGAGGCCCACATGACTTTTGGCACTTCATCTCCTAGGGATAGGTTTTTGGATGTATAGGGTTTTTGACATTCTTGTTTTGTTAGGGACCTAACCCCTCACGTAGGTAGAATAATATATTTCCATGTAATAAAGGTCAATATTAATAAGGCCTAGCAATAAGGAAGAATAAGTCCAATGTAAGAAGACATAATAGAAGCTTTTGCTTCTAGAAGGATCTTCCTCTAGATGGTTCTTTTGATAGATATATTTAGTATAAATAGGAATTGATGGTATTAGAACTTTTGTCTTGGATATTATTGTAATAGATCTATGCTATGCAGGAGGTTTCCCCCTTGAAGAGGCAAGTGAACATTGCTCTCAGTAATCAAAGTGCTCCTTCTGGTGTTATTCTAGTATCATTTTGGTATTATTGTGGTGTTGTTTTAGTTATATTGTTGTTCATCTACCATTTCTAGCTAATTATTTATGTTTTGCATACTATTTTATATCTAGAATATTACAAGTGGTATCAGAGCACCTTCCTCGACAGAAAATTGTGGGTTAATGTTTTTCAGGGTAGAGACATATTCTGACGTCTTTAAGCTACAAAGATATGTCGTTATGCGCATAAATCCGCAGATGGGGATTCATACACACAGGAAATACAAGTGGTACTTAAGCACACATATGTTGGCCACCCTTGTAACCCTTGTTGGTACCCCTTCAAGTGTTAGCGCATCATACAACACATGTATATGAATCGACCTAGATCTCTTGAAGCCCTCCATAGATAAACCGATCGATCACTTGATGGCTATAGTGCCACCGAGAACAACACTCGGGAAGATACTCTCTAGTACCTGGGTAGTTGAGTAGTACGGCTAAGGGCACGGTCTAGCCTCCTTATTTGGTGCCATGAGATATTGGGTCGAGTACTATTGTTGGACCCCGCATGTATATCAAAGAGCTATAGTACAGCGCAAACGCTTGTTTGTAGAACCCTTGAATACCTAACCTTTGGGACGAAAAAAAATAGAACAAACAAGATCTATTGCATGAAACTATGTCTTCTGCATTAGAGTTGCAAAATTACTATACATTTCTTCTTGTTAATAATTTGGGCATTTCATCACTACAATATTCTTCAGATCAGAGTATAACTCCGCATGAGTAAAAGAAAAAAAGTTTGGATCTTTTTGGCACCATTATTTGAGACCTATTCTGTTGGATTTATGTCTTCTCCATTATCTTAGTCATACCTATCATTTTCCAACAAAAAATGTTTTTTCTCGTGGACCCAACCCCCTTTCAACCTCCTTATTTGGGATTTACCCCATTGGATTCAACTCATCACCCTGATCGTTGTGATACACTTCACCCATAAACCATTTTATATGTGGTCCCACCTTCCCCTTTTCATGTTCCCTCGTCATCATGGACCATACTCGTAGCGAAGACTTGGAAGCTTACTTCAATACCTTGCACTCTAATTTCACAGAAACCCAACAAGAAGTAAGACAACTTAGTGCCAATATTTCCACCATCAATAATAATATGCATTCCTCCATTGCCACCTCAATCGAGGGACTCAAACAAGACCCCAAACAAGACATTACTACCGAGCTTGAATCTTTCACTATGATGATATGTGCCAACCTACATATCCCTGCAGATCTTCCCTTATCTGACCCACCTTTGCATACCGAAAGTGAAACTTCCTCTCATTCCTAGAATTTTCATCCCCATCACTTTCAGTGTGACCTACGCCTTCTTCGTGTGGATGTGACCAAATTTTATGGATCGGATCCCACTGGCTGGGTAACTCAAATGGAACATTATTTCTCTTTGTATGGCATTATAGATGAGTTGGCTAAAATTTGGTATAGTGTTCTCCATCTAGATCAAGAACGTTGGCAATTGCAGCAATGGAGAAAAAATTCCCACCAAGGGTATGTGGCTTGGACACACTTTATGATAGATATTTTTTAATTCTTTGACCCTAACACCAACCATTTGAAAACATTGAAAGAATCTGGCACAGTGGAAGACTTTATAGCTTCTTTTGAGCGACTCGATTTTCATACAAAGGGCATGTCTGATGATTCTTTCCAAGAATTTTTTATCAGTGACCTCAAGGATGAGATTCATGCCCATGTCCTCATGGCTCGGCCTCATAGTTGGGTGGATGCTACTAAAATAGCTAAGGAAGCACAACAGGTTGTCTCTTCTCAAATCTGAAAACCCTATTTTATTCCCTACACTAAAACAATAACTTCCAATCCATCCTCTCTAAACATCAAGTGGTTTTTTCCACTCCCCAGGGAATCCCTCCTTCCTGTTGTGTTCATGATCATTCCATTCTCCTTGTCCCAGGAATCCTTCCTCCCAATATTCGTCCCTATCATCACCCCTTTTCCCAAAAAAATGAAATGGAGAAAATTGTTCAAGAACTGCTCAACGCATGTGTTATCCACCCTAGTATGAGCCCCTAATATTCTCCTATGTTCATGGTCCTTCAGAAATAATTTTCTTGGTGCATGTGTCTTGACTTCCATGCCCTCGACAAACTCACCATTAAAGAAAAAATTCCCATTCTTTTCATTGATGACCTCTTGGATGAATTGAGCGGCGCCCAGTTCTTTACTAAACTTGATATTGGTTCTGGCTACAACCAGATCTGTATGAAAGAGGCAAAAATTCCTAAGACTGCATTTAGAACTCATTAGGGCCACTATGAATTTTTGTTCATGCCCTTTGGCTTGTGTAATTCTCCCTCCACTTTCCAAAGCCTCATGAATCATGTCTTTTGTCCTTTTCTGCGTCATTTTGTCTTAGTTTTATTTGATGATATCCTCATCTATAGTAAAACCTGGACAACCCATCTTGCTCATGTGGATCGAGTTCTCCATCTACTCTCTCAACACCAAATTTTCCTTAAACAATCTAAATGTGCTTTTGGCACCTTGGAAGTCGAGTACTTGGGTCATCTTGTTGGCAAGGCCAGCGTCAAGGTGGATCCTAAAAATATTGAAGCTATGCAAGATTGGCCTCACCTAAAGAATCTCAAAATCTTGTGTGGATTTTTGGGTTTAACAAGTTATTATCGCAAGTTTGTTAATAATTATGGAAATATTGCGACACCTCTCAATGCACTCCTTAAAAATAATTCTTTCACTTGGACTCCCGCAGTTCCTCAGGATTTTCAAACCTTAAAGATGGCCATGTGCACCACTCTAGTCCTGGCCCTTTCTGATTTCACAAAGACCTTTGTCCTAAAATGTGATGTTTCTAATAAAGGAATTGGCTTTGTCCTTATGAAAGAGGGTTGGCCTTTGGCCTTTACCAGCAAACAACTTTCCAAGGAAAATTTGGGCAAATCAATCTATGAAAAGGAAAAGTTGGCTATTTTTCATGCCGTGGATCTTTGTCTCCCTTATCTATTGGGGAAAAACTTCCAAATTAATATAGATCATCAAAGCCTCAAGTATTTTCTGGAACAACGCCTTTCCTCCCCAGAGAAACTAAAATGGGTGACTAAGCTCTTTGGATATGATTATGAGATCATTTACAAGAAAGGCAAAGACAATGTGGTTGTTGATGCACTTTTCCAGAAAATATGAAGATGAAGGTCCCTTTTTTCTCTCTCCTTCATTGTACCATATCGGCTTCAAGTTGTTTGCCAAGAATGTCTACGTGATCCCAAAAGTTTGCATCTGATACAACAATTGCAATCCAATTCTCCATTTTCCCCAGGGTACTCTTGGCTCAATGATGATCTTCGATACAAAGGTTGTTTGTATTTAAGTAAACATTCAAAACTTAAATCCAAGGTACTTTCTGAGCTTCATGCTACACCCACAACTAGGCACTCCAGGTTTACCAAAACTTATGACTGTGTCAAATGTTCTTTTTTCTAGGATGGTATGAAACATGACATTCATAATTTTATGCTTGAATGTGATGTGTCTCAATGCAACAAGGGAGAAACAGTAAAATCTCCTGGCACACTACAAACGCTTACAATTCCACCTTCTATTTGGTGGGATATCTCTATATATTTTATTGTAGGCTTACCTAAATCGAGCAATAAATAAGTCATCATGGTGGTAGTTGATCATCTTTCCAAGTATGCTCATTTATGTTCTCTTCAACACCCATTTACAACATCCACTATGGCTCAACGTTTCATGGATCAGGTCTTCAATCTTCATGGCATGCCGCATTCTATTGTTTATGATCATGAACCAACTTTCACCAGCAATTTTTGGCAAGAATTGTTCAAGCTACAAGGCACCCAATTGCATCTCATCACATTTGATCATCCCCAGACTGATGGTCAAACTGAAGTTGTCAACAAGTGTTTGGAAACATATTTGAGGTGTTTTGCATCGAAAAGGAAAAGTCAGTGGGATCAATGGTTACCTCTAGCTGAATGGTGGTACAACACTTCGTACCATACAACTACCTGCATGACCCCTTTTGAAGAAGTATACGGAAAAAGTCCAGCTTTTGTTCCCTCATATTTTCCAGGTGTCTCGAAGGTCCAGGCGGTTGAACAAATGCTTACAGTTCGAGAGGCTATTCTCCATACCCTCAAAGAGAATTTGTTCATGGCCTAGAATCGCATGAAGTAAAAAGCATATAAAGGTCTCTTTGAATGTCAATTCGCAGAAGGGGATCAAGTGTTTCTTCGACTACAACCTTACAAGAACAATTCCCTTAAGGATGACCATTGTTAGAAACTAGCGCCCAAATTTATGGTCCTTATATCTTTCTCAATCGTGTGGGATAGGTGGCCTATCAGTGAGCTTTTCCTAGTCATTCTAACCTCCATCATGTTTTTCATGTTTCTTTCTTAAAGAAGGTGATTGGAACTAAGTGCCAAAATCAAACCAACCTGAGTTGGATGAAGAAGGCTCCATTTGGATAAAACCACAAGTCGTTTTGGACCAATGTGAGCGTTGTCAAAGAACCATCAAGGAAGTGTTAGTCCAGTGGAAAGATACAACTCCAGAAAATGCCACTTGGGAACCAACTACCATTATACAACAATTTCCCCATCTCAAGCCTTGAGGACAAGGTTGTTTTTAAGGGGGAGGACATGTTAGGGACCTACCCCTCGCATAGGTAGAATAATATATTTCCATGTAACAAAGGTCAATATTAATAATGCCTAGAAATAAGGAAGAATAAGTCCAATGTAAGAAGACCTAATAGAAGCTTTTGCTTATAGAAGGATATTCCTCTAGATGGTTCTTTTGATAGAAATATTTAATATAAATAGGAGTCAAGGGTATGAGAACTTTTGTCTTGGATATTATTTTAATCGAGATCTGCTCTGCTGGAGGTTTCCCCCTCGAAGAGGCAAGTGAACATTGCTCTCAGTAATCAAATTTCTCTTTCTAGTGTTATTCTGGTATCATTTTGGTATTATTGTGGTGTTGTTCTAATTATATTGTTGTCCATCTGCCATTTCTAGCTAATTATTTTTGTTATGCATATTATTTTATATCTGAAATATTAAATGTTTATTGTAAAAAGGCCTTTAGAGCCTCATTGCAATCATCTTCTGGTGAATGAATGAAATCGTCACATCTCTTCTCAGAGATAAGCCTCCACCATTCTAGCAAGCTTGTTTTCCGCTGCATTTTACAGTTTCAGCTTATTTCCTTATTGAATAGAAACCAATTTTGTTGTATATAGATTATTACGTGTTAAGCATCTTTTGATAATAATCTATATTCATTTCGTTCTGCTCATAAAATCTGGATCAGTGGTATCAAAGCGGTCTTATCCTTGTCATTCTTAATGCATGTCTCCAAAGAGGTCAGGGTACAAATAATTGGGTCTCGAGCTCGTTTCTCTTGAGGTAATGTATGTATTTATGTTATTAATTAAAAATGGATAGTGTTTCATAATTGTTGAAAGGGGGTTTGCCAAGATAGATCATGATGCTATGAAAGAGATGGTGAGGAGAACCAAAAATGGTTGAGATGACCCCCACTAGACCAACACCTTACTCGATTTAAATTTCTTAGACCCGGAATAGTCCTCTAACCCAAAAATAAGTTACCAATCAGGCTGGTAGTTGGGAAGTCCTCCTCAAGAGTTAATGAGGAGATGGGAAGAGTACCCATATGAAATACTTCATGACCTGACCACGTGATGGAGATTCAAACCCGCTCAATCTTTCTTAGGAATGAAAGAAAATAAGGGAACTCATGGCCAGAGGGGATAGTGAAGGGAAGAGCGTGTGCAGCTCGGGGGTTCTGAAGAGAAATGAAAACAAAGCTCATTCTAGGTTCAAGAATATACTTGCATCATTTTTAGTACAAGCTGATAAACAAGATTCCATAGGAGACGAGTGACTATGGAAGTAATCATTGCAGACGCCTTTGATTGGTAGAAATAAAACCATTTTTCCAAGTTTCTATGGGAGGAGGGGAGTAACCTTCATCCTTGACTATCGATGAACAAGAAGAAAGAATCTCTATTAGAGCATCATCGTCTATCTAGGCTTGGCCAGCAATAAATCCTTTCAAGAGTGGATATGCCTATTGTTGGGTGGAAACAGGCACCCCTCTCAGCAGTTTCTTCACCATCTGGTTTCCTTGATAAGTGTTCTTATATCTTTCATATTAGAATTGAATTAAGGATTGAATGGATGTGTCTATGACTAAAGATTTGCACTGTTTGATTTCTATTAAAGATGTTTATTATTCTTTTGTAAATCCCTGGATCTGAATGGTTTTTTGTTTTCCTCTGCTTAGCAACGAGAGAATTGTTAGACATGGGTCTATAAAGTAATCTAAGAATAAGTTTATGATCCCTCTATTGATTGGAATATCCTTAAGGTAATTTTTCCCAAGGAATGACTTTGTAATGCAAGAGTTGGGGTATATTTAGCGAGAATACTTCAGTCCTGTCAACCCCTCGAATTCACCTTCACAAGATTACCAAATTCGAGCTCTATGGAGGGAGGGAGTCTCCTTCAAACCCTTTGTCGGTGTGACCAAAGGCTCATGTCCATGGCCTTAACTAAATCATGACCAAGAGTAGAGCACGAAACCTCGAGGTTTTTCAAAGAATCCATATGACCAAGGACTCTAGAACCTTCGCTAGGTCCAAAAGGAGCTAGGCCATCATGGTTTCAGAACTCTTGGAGTCTAGAGCTCTAGGATGAATGACTTCACAATCCTCGAAAACAACCGAAGGTAACCTATTGGTACGATTACGAGTGAGGTTGAATGACATCTGTTTATTCCATTAACTATGACCATGGGATCTATCCCATTGTTAAACACTGACCCACTTACCGATCACGAAGTAATATGAGTTGTAGATCCGAGGGTATTTGGGAGTCTCCCTAGCCGTTGGATCTATGATGAGGTCAGTCTAGCGTTGAAAACTTTGGGATAACAAAGGTGTCATAGCACCAAATTTCCAAAATGATGGAGTTGTGAATTAATGAGAGTTGTGGATCTGAGGAGTCCATTAAGAACCCCTCCCAACTATTCGATCAACCAGTTGAAGGATTTTCGTATAACACTTCAATGAAGTCCTACTCAAGGAAAAAAGGAGTGTTAAGTGGGTAGAACCCTTAAATGCCAGAGTTGTGAATTAACAAGAAACATAGATCCGGGGACACTTCGGGATCTTCCTTGGTCGTTGGATCTACATTGCAGTTAGTCTGGTGTTGACCACTGTGGGAGAAAAGAAGTGGTAATTGAGAAGAACCCCCGAATGCCAAACTCGCGAAGTGACAAGAGTCGTATATCTGAGTACATTGTGGGACCATTCTTAGCTGCCGGATCTAGAACGTGGTCATCCCACTGCTCACCATTCCATGAGAAAAGAGTAAGTCACATGACATATCCCCCGAACGTAGAATTTACGAAGTAACGGAGGCTGTAGATCTATGGATCTACATGGACACATCTCAACTGTAATATCTAAGGGGCATTGGAAGGTTGTCATACCAGAGTTACATGGAATGATGACATCACCCAGGGTGATGTGGACCCATGTTCGACATGCCATGTGTCACCTTGATTCATTCTTTTTGCCCACCCTATGTTCCCATTTGAATGTGACATGTGTCACCCATTAATGAGGCCATGTGTCATATTTTCCTTGCCAAGTGTCACGCTCCCTAGCACATATTCACTTGACCTATTAGCGAGCATATTACTAGGGATCCACATGTCCTTGCATCTACATTTAATACACCATCACGTGTAAGGGTGGACCCTTCAGGAGTCCAGGACTTTGGGACTCTGGAGGTTTGGGGTGTAGTATCTTAGATAAGCTGAAAGGGTTGAAGGCTGGAGCCACATGGAAAGATTTCTGGGTCCTTCAAGAGTTCAATATTTTGGGAATCCGAAGGATACGCGTGTATAAAGAAAAAGGGGCACTCAACACTGAACGTTGAATTTCCCTTAAGCTTATATGTTAAACGAGGATGAAGTTATGTTGTTGGATTTTATGGTGGATGGAATTCCACCATAGATGAAGGAATGCAGGGGAATCTCTTGGGATTTGGGGAAATTTGGATGGTACGAATGAGATGGACCTACGTGGGCACCATGTGGCCCTTGACTGATAATTCTGGAAGAGATTTAGAAGGGCGTATCTCCTAATACATAGATCATATTTGAGTAGGGTAGCAGTTGTTAGATATCTCTTGATGAGTAGAAGAGGATGAAGATCTCAGGGAAAGGATTTAAAATGATTAAGGAAAGTGAAATTTTGATGCCCCATCCTAAAAAGGGTACTTAGGGGTCAGGTGTGTTACAAATTGGTATCAGTTTTGGAAAAAACACTTGGCCTGCTTGGGATCATGAACGATTCACATAAATTTATATTTAGAGAAAATTTTAGGGGTAACACCCTATCTTACCCTATTCATAAGAAACTTATCTAAACCAATGTTTAAAAGAGGGATGGGATTTTCTGTTGTTGTTATATGTTTTGAAAATATGAATTGTGTGTTGTTATTAAACTAGTAGATAATTAACTAACAAAAAAAGTTTTATTATCACTCAAGCAGTCAGTGGACAGCAAGAAAACTGCAAAATAAAGGATGGTGACACACTATGAATTGGAGTAAATTTCCCATAATAGAGAGGAAGAATCTGATGAGAGGAGGGTGGTGGAAACCTCTCCAGACTTTGTTGAAATTGTAAGAAGCCTCATGGAAGAATTACATAGTTGTAAGGATGTCAATGAAAGGCTGATAAAACAACAAAAAAAACAAATTGAAATTAACAAAGTCCTATTGCAAATCTTATCATATATACAAAGAAAGTTGAAACATGGACTAGCATCCAGTCACGTGGACAGACATCATACGAAGAAAACTCCAAGTCCACCTGAACTACAAAATCATGGTCTTGAAAGTGGCCACACAAGGAAAAACACCTCAAAGAAGGCCCAAAATGGAGGCAAGAGACACTCATTGGAAGAATCCTCTGGTGAGGAAACTGACAAATCTAACAAATCTTCTAGTAGAAAAACTAGTTCACATTCCTAGAGGAGAAGAAAGAAGAGGAAACATTCCAAGATCCATGACCCTGAATAGTTTAAGAAAGACAAACCCCCCACTTTTGATGGAGAAATTAAGAAAGGGGAAGAAGCATAAGTTTGGTTTCTTGGCTTGAAGAAGTACTCCAGATTCCATGACTAATCCAAAAACTTAAAGGCTTGAATAACCATTTTCAACTTGAATAGAAAGGCCTCCATTTGGTGGGACAACCTTAGGAATGTGAAAGGAATCCATGAGAAGGACTTGTCATTGAAACAAATTGAGAAATACTTCAAGAAGAACTATCTGTAGGAAAAATACTTTGATGGGAAGACCAAAGAGTTCTATGAACTCAACTTAGGACAACTCAAAATAGATGAATATATCACCAAATTTCTTGAGTTCATAAGGTATGTTCCCTACATAAAGTATGAAAACATAAAGATGCAATGCTTCATTAGTGGAATGCCTTAGTTCTTCTGGGATAGAATTGAATTTGATGAACCCAAGACCTTAGAAGATAATATCCAGAAGGAAATGTATTGCTATGAGAAATTCAAGAATAAGAAAGAACCTCATGAGTATTGGAATAAGAAAAGTAATTTGGGATTCAAGAAGAAGGGGTTTAAGTCATCAAGATTTAAGAACCATGGGAAATTTTCTAACATGATCCTTCCTACTAAAAGTGTATATCAGCAGAATTTCCCATCTCGAAGTGGTAATAAACCCTTTGGAGCAGCCTGAGGTAAGACTGATAACCCAAAGAGAGAACCCTTGAAATGTTGGGGTTGTGGAGAAGAAAATATGTTGAGGTATTGTCCACATAGGAAATGTAACAATAGGAGGATCTACAACATCTAACAAGCTACCATAGTCAATGATGTGGCTAGTAGCATGCCACAAATTTATGTAGTCTTGGGAAATAGACAAGCTGACCACCAAGCCTCAGATATGGAGATGGAAGGTTGATTGTTAACCATCTAGTTTCCATTCTAATTGAACCTGGTTATAATCTAAGTTATGTTTCCCCTCAAAATGTTGAGAAATGTAAATTGTAGCAAGTTAAACATGCTAAATCATGGCTGGTACAACTAGCCACTAGAACTAAAATAAAAGTAATAGAGGCCATACCGGCATGCCAGTTCATTGTGAATGGATTACCAATCCGAGCAATCCTAAACATGCTCCCTTTAGGATCTTATGACATGTTGATTGGCATGGACTGGTTGGCTTCCCATAAAACAAAGTTGGACTATTACAATAAAACTTTGGAGTGTGAAGATGTAGAAGGGTGAAAGATAACCCTACAAAGGATTCAAACGCATGTCTCAGTGAGACAAATATCAACCCTTCAAGTGAAGAAGTATTGCAGAAAAGGATGTCCTTTGTATGCAATAAAAGTGTTGAAATTTGTTGAGAACAATAAACCAAGCCTAGAGGACCATCCCACATTAAGAGAGTATAAATATGTGCTTCCAAAAGAGGTACCAGGTATACCTCCAAGAAGAGATATTGACTTTTCAATAGAACTTGTACCAGGAGCAGTGCCAATGTCTAGAACATGTTATAGAATGAGTACAATAGAGTTGGTTGAGCTCAAACTATAGCTAAAGGAGATGATGGAAAAATGATAGATTCGACCTAGTGTGTCTCCATGGGAAGCACCAACCTTGTTTGGGAAAAACAAAGATGGCACACTCAGGTTGTGCATAGACTATAGACAATTCAATAAGATGATCGTTAAGAATAAGTATCCCTTGCCAAGGATCAGTGACTTGTTTGACCAATTAAGGGGTGCTACAGTTTTCTCCAAGATTGACTTGAGGTCTCGATACCATCAAGTTTGAATTAAGGATGAAGAAATCCAAGAAACAACCTTTAGGACAAGATTTGGGCATTATGAATTTGTGGTGGTGCCATTTGCACTTACCAATGCACCAACCACTTTTATGTTCTTAATGAATAATGTACTCAACAAGTTCTTGGATAGATTTGTGTTGGTTTTCATTGATGATATCATAATCTATTCTAAGAGTAGGGAAGAACATGAAGAACATGTCAAGTTAGTTCTTTAAGTACTAAGAGAACATCATCTCTATTCTAAGTTTAGTAAGTGTGACTTTTTCCAAAAACAAGTCCATTACTTAGGCCATGTTATATCTGAAGAAGGAGTGGTGGTTGATCCTAACAAGATCAAATCCATTATTTATTGGTCTACCCCAAAGGATGTATCTAATATCATGTCCTCTATGGTCCTAGTAGGACACTATAGAAGGTTCATAAAGGGATTCTCCAAGATTGGTTGTCCAATCACGCCCCTTCAGAAAAAGAGAGTTAAATTCATTTGGACATCAGAATGTGAAGAGAGATTCCAAGAGCTGAAATACCTTCTAACCAATGCACCTATGTTGAAGATTGCAGACCCAAACAATAAATTCCTTGTGTGTACAGATGCCTGGAAGGAAGGGCTCAGAGGAGTCCTTATGCAAGAAGGACATGTGATTCTCTACGAATCCATAAAATTGAATGAGTATGAAATCAATTATGTGACCCACGATTTGGAGTTGGTTTCCATAGTACATGCTTTAAAAATGTGGATGCATTACCTCATAGGTAGAATATTTGTGCTTATGACAGGCCATAGTGGGTTGAGATATATGTTTGTTCAACCAAAACTTAATGTTAGATAAGCTATATGGATGGATCTCCTTAGTGAATTTGATTTTGAAATAAAACATATTTAAGAAAAATAAAATAGGGTGGTTGATGCTCTTAGTAGAAGTATGAAATTGATTCACTAGACAGATGTAAGCACTTGTGAATTAGACATCAAGGAGAGAATCAAAAGTGCACAAGAAACAAATGTATTTTTCAAGACTGTGAAATCATACTTGCAGCAAGAGCCCACAGGGCTGAAGTATGAGGGTTATCAATTGTTGAACGATGGCATGATAACTTACAAAGGTAGGTTGTATATTCCAAATTGTGACGAATTGAAGAGGTTCATAATGGATGAAATACACAGAATACCATATATTGGTCATCTTGGTTATCAGAAAATGATCATAGCCACTAGGAAACAATTTTATTGTCCTGGACTGAAAAAGGACATAGTTTATTTCTTAGCCAAATGTCTATAATGTTAGAAGGTTAAGAAAGAGAGCACTAAAATCTAGTAGGGTTGTTGCATCCCCTATGAATCCTGTAATGGAAATGGGAAACCATCTAAATGGATTTCATCACAGGGTTACCAAAATCAACCAAACAGAGTAACGCCATCATGGTAGTGTGGACAAATTAAGCAAGGTTTCTCACTTTATTCCCGTCAATTCAACTTGCAAGGAAATAGATATTTCTAGTATTTTCATTAAGTAAATATTTATACTGCATGTCATGCCTAAAGAAATCATATCTGACCGAGATACAAAATTCACTTCGAACTTTTGGAAATATTTGTTTTTTGGTTTTGAAACTAAATTGTTGTGTAGTACAACCTATCACCCTCAAACTGATGGGGAGACAATCTGGGTAAACGAAGTGTTAGAATACATGCTAAGGATGCATGTAATGCATCATCCCAAGAAGTGGGAAGACTACCTACCACTAATGGAGTTTGCTTACAACAATTCCTATCAAGATTAATTGAAGATGATCACTTTTGAGGCCCTCTATGGTAGACATTGAAATATTCCAATCAATTGGGATAAACCAATAGAAAAAATTACAATCGGGCCAGATATGCTAAAATAAATGGAACAACAAGTAGTTCATATAAAACATAATCTGAAAATAGCTCAGGATAGACAGAAAAGCTATGCAGACAGAAAGAGGACTCCTAGAGAGTTCAAATCAAGGGATCATGTGTGTCTCCAGGTTAGGCCCAGGAAAAATTGCTTGAGAATGGAAGCCTATACCAAGATGGCACCTCGATATTGTGGACCCTTTGAAATTTTGGATAGAGTGGGACCTTTAGCATATAGACTAGCACTTCCTCCCACAGTGGAGGCACATAATGTTTTTCATGTTTTGTTACCGAAGAAATATTTACATGATTCTCATCATATAATTGATTGGTCTGTGATTCAGGTGGAAAAAGAGGGAGAATTCCTACAAGAACCACAATTCATAATCGATAGGAAGGAAATCCCACTCATGAATAGAACCATTCCATAGGTCAAGGTGCAGTGGAAACACTTTGGTCTAGATGAAGCTACATGGGAAATGGACGATGCCATGAAACATGCATACCCATTTGTTTTTACTTCTCTACATATAGAGCACATCGACAGGTAGAACATCAAAGACGATGTTCCTTTAAGGGGGAAGGGATTGTAATACCCTTTTTTCCCCCATCTTGTAAATATAACTATCCAAAAGACTATGGTAGACTGAATATGTGTGAATGTTGGATTTGATGAACCTTCTTGTTATAAAATGTAATGTATGTATTTATGTTATTAATTAAAAATGGATAGTGTTACATAACTGCTGAAAGGGGTTTTTTGAAGGTATATCATGATGCTATGAGAGAGATGGTGAGGGTAACCATAAATGGTTGAGATGACCCCCACTAAACCAGTACCTTACTGGATTTAAATTTCTTAGACCCAGAATAGTCCTCTAACCCAGAAATAAGTTACCAGTCAGGCTGGTAGTAGGGAATTCCTCCTCAAGAGTTAATGAGGATATTGGCAGAGTACCCATCTGAAATAATTTCTGACATGACCACGAGATATGGATTTGGACACACGCAATATTATTGAGGAAGGCAAGAAAAGAAGGGAACTCGTGGGCAAAGGGGATAGCGAAGGGAAGAGCATGTGCAACTCGGGGGTTCTGAATAGAACTAAGAAAGAATCATGTTTTGGATGCAATAATTTTCTTGCAGCATTTTCAGTCCAATATTATAAACGATACTACAGAGAAGACAAGTGACTGTGGAATTACTCGTTGCAAACCCCCTTGTTGGGTAGAGAGAAAACCATTTTTCCAAGTTCTTGTGGGAAGAGGATAGTAACCTCCATCCCTGAATCTCTTTTAACAAGAAGAAAGATTCTGATCCAGATGAATGTAGGTGGCCTCCCACCTATTCCAACTAGCTTATTTTGGCATTTTTCCAGTTCATCATTTGTTTCCTACTTTTCGGGTCCTTGACTTTTGGGGTCGTTTTGAGGCCCTAAACAACGTTTTTAGGGCTTGCCACAATTAAAATATGTAAGGCTTGCCACATGCAACATGTGTATTCCTCGGATAGACCTTTCCAATGGGATATCCTACACCTAAAACAAAGATCGTATGCAAAATTTATGATCCCAAGAAGTTGATGTACTAACTTACCCAAGCGAGGCCCGCATGAATTTTGGCGCTTCATCTTCTAGGGATAGGTTTTCGGATGTATAGGGTTTTTGACATTCCTGTTTACTTAGGGACCTAAGCCCTCACATAGGTAGAGTAATATATTTCCATGTAATAAAGGTCAATATTAATAAGGCCTAGCAATAAGGAAGAATAAGTCCAATGTAAGAAGACTTAATAGAAGCTTTCGCTTCTAGAAGGATCTTCCTCTAGATGGTTCTTTTGATAGACATATTTAGTATACATAGGAGTTGATGGTATTAGAACTTTTGTCTTGGATATTATTGTAGTAGAGCTCTGTTATGCAGGAGGTTTTCCCCTCGAAGAGGCGAGTGAACATTGCTCTCAGTAATCAAAGTGTTATTTCTGGTGTTATTCTAGTATCATTTTGGTATTATTGTGGTGTTGTTTTGGTTATATTGTTGTTCACCTACTATTTCTAGCTAATTATTTATGTTCTTCATACTATTTATATCTGGAATATTACAAGTGGTATCAGAGCACCTTCCTCGACATAAAATTGTGGCTTAATGTTTTTCAGGGTAGAGACGTATTCTGACGTCTTTAAGCTACAAAGATCTGTCCTTACGCGCATAAATCCATGGTCGGAGATTCATACACATAGGAAATACAAGTGGTACTTAAGCACACATATGTTGGCCACCCTTGTAACCCTTGTTGGTACCCCTTCAAGTGTTAGTGCATCATACAACACATGTATATGAATCGACCTAGATCTCTTGAAGCCCTCCATAGATAAACCAATTGGTCGCTTGACTGCTATAGTGCCACCGAGAACAACACTCAGGAAGATACTCTCTAGTACCTAGGTAGTTCAGTAGTATGACTAAGGGCACGATCTAGCCTCCTTAGTTGGTGCCATGAGATATTGGGTTGAGTATTATTGTTGGACCCCGCATGTATATCAAAGAGCTATAGTACAGGGCAAACACTTTTTTGTAGAACCCTTGAATACCTAACCTTTGGGACGGAAAAAAAAATAGAACAAACAAGATCTATTCCATGAAACTGTGCCTTTTGCATTCGAGTTGCAAAAATTACTACACATTTCTTCTTGTTAAGAATTTGGGCATTTCATCACTGCAGTATTCTTCAGATCAGAGTATAACTTCGCAGAAGTAAAAAAAAACAAGTCTGGATCTTGTTGGCACCATTATTTGAGACCTATTTCGTTGGATTTATGTCTTCTCCATTATCGCAGTCATACCTATCATTTTCCAGCAATTTTTTTTTTTTATCGTGGACCTGACCCCCTTCCAACATCCTTATTTGGGATTTACCCCATTGGATTCAACTCATCACCCTTATCGTTGTAATACACTTCACCCATAAACCATTTTATATGTGGTCCCACCTGCCCCTTTTCATGCTCCCTCGTCATCATGGACCATACCCGTAGCCAAGACTTGGAAGCTTACTTCAATACCTTGCACTCTAGTTTCACAGAAACCCAACAAGAAGTGAGACAACTTAGTGCCAATATTTCCACCATCAATAAACATATGCATTCCTCCATCGCCACCTCAATCAAGGGACTCAAACAAGACCTCAAACAAGACATTACTACCTTGCTTGAATCTTTCACTACGATGATATGTGTCAACTTGCATATCCTTGCAAATCTTCCCTTATCTGACCCACCTTTGCATATCGAAGGTGAATCTTCCTCTCATTCCTAGAATTTTCAGCCCCATCACTTTCAGCGTGACCTATGCCTTTTCATGTGTATGTGACCAAATTTTATGGATCGGATCCCACTGGCTGGGTGACTCAAATGGAACATTATTTCTCTTTGTATGGAATTACAGATGAGTTGGCCAAACTCTGGTATGGTGTTCTCCATTTAGATCAAGAATGTTGGAAATGGTGGAAATGGAGAAAAAATGCCTGCCAAGGGTATGTGGCTTGGAAACACTTTATGACAGAGCTTTGTTAATTCTTTGACACTGACACCAACCATTTAGGCCATTTGAAAAAGTTTAAAGAATCTGGCACAGTGGAAGACTTTATAGCTTCTTCTAAGCAACTGGATTTTCGTACAGAGGGCATGTCTGATGATTTTTTCCAAGAATTTTTTATCAGTGGCCTCAAGGACGAGGTTCATGCCCATATCCTCATGGATCGGTCTCAGAGTTGGGTGTATGCTACTAAAATAGCTAAGGAAGCAAAACAAGTTGTCTCTTCTCAAAACTGAAAACCCTCTTGTATTCCCTGCACTAAACCAGTAACCTCCAATCCATCCTCTCTAAACATCAAGTGGTTTTTTCCACTCCCCAGGGACTTCCTCCTTCCCGTTGTGTTCATGATCATTCCATTCTCCTTGTCCCAGTAATCCTTCCTCCCAATATTCATCCCTATCATCACCCCTTTTCCCAAAAAAATGAAATTGAGAAAATTGTTCAAGAACTGCTCAACGCATGTGTTATCCACCCTAGTATGAGCCCCTAATATTCTCCTATGTTCATGGTCCTTAAGAAATAATTTTCTTATTGCATGTGTCCTGACTTCTGCACCCTCAACAAACGCACCATTAAAGACACAATTCCCATTCTTTTCATTGATGACCTCTTGGATGAATTGAGTGGCGCCCAGTTCTTTACTAAACTTGATATTGGTTATGGCTACAACCAGATCCGTATGAAAGAGGCAGAAATTCCTAAGACTGCATTTAGAACTCATTAGGGCCACTATGAATTTGTGTTCATGACCTTTGGCATGTGTAATTCTCCCTCCACTTTCCAAAGCCACGTGAATCATTTCTTTCACCTTTTTCTGTGTCATTTTTTCTTAGTTTTATTTGATGATATCCTCATCTATAGTAAAACCTGGACAACCCATCTTGCTCATGTGGATCGGGTTCTCCATCTACTCTCTCAGCACCGAATTTTCCTCAAACAATCTAAATGTTCTTTTGGCGCCTTGGAAGTTGAACACTTGGGTCATCTTGTTGGCAATGCCAGTGTCAGTGTGGATCCTAAAAATATTGAATCTATGCAAGATTGGCCTCACCCAAAGAATCTCAAAATCTTGCGTGGATTTTTGGGTTTAACAGGTTATTATCGCAAGTTTGTTAAGAATTATGGAAAGATTGTGACACCTCCCAATGCACTCCTTAAAAATAATTCTTTCACTTGGACTCCAACAGCTGCTCAGGATTTTCAAACCTTGAAGATGGCCATGTGCACCACTCCAGTCCTATCCCTTTCTGATTTCACAAAGACCTTTGTACTGAAATGTGATGCTTCTGGGAAAGGAATTGTCTTTGTCCTTATGAAAGAGGGTCGGCCTTTGGCATATACCAGCAAACAACTTTCCAAGGAAAATTTGAGCAAATCAATCTATGAAAAGGATGTGTTGGCTATTTTTCATGCCGTGGATCTGTGTCTCCCTTATCTATTTTAGAAACGCTTCCAAATTAATATAGACCATCAAAGCCTCAAGTATTTTCTGTAACAATGCCTTTCCTCCCCCTAGAAACTAAAATGGGTGACTAAGCTCTTTGGATATGATTATGAGATCATTTACAAGAAAGGCAAGGACAATGTGGTTGTTGATGCACTTTTCTAGAAAATATGAAGATGAAGGTCCCTTTTTTCTCTCTCCTTCATTGTACCATATCGACTTCAAGTTGTTCGCCAGAAATGTCTACGCGATCCCAAAAGTTTGCATCTGATACAACATTTGCAGTCCAATTCTCCATTTTCCCCAGGGCACTCTTGGCTCAATGATGATCTTCGATACAAAGGTTGTTTGTATTTAAGTAAACAGTCAAAACTTAAATCCAAGGTACTTTCTGAGCTTCATGCTACACCCACAGCCGGGCACTCCAGGTTTACCAAAACCTATGACCATGTCAAATGTTCTTTTTTCTAGGATGGTATGAAACATGACATTTGTAATTTTGTGGCTAAATGTAATGTGTGTCAACGCAAGAAGGGAGAAACAGTAAAATCTCCTGGCACACTACAAATGCTTCCAATTCCACTTGCTATTTGGTGGGATATCTCTATATATTTTATTGTAGTCTTACCTAAATCGAGCAATAAACAAGTCATCATGGTGGTAGTTGATCATCTTTCCAAGTATGATGATTTATGTGCTCTTCAACACCCATTTACAGCATCCACTATGGCTCAACGTTTCATGGATCAGGTCTTCAATCTTCATGGCATGTCGCATTCTATTGTATATGATCGTGACCCAACTTTCACCAGCAATTTTTGGAAAGAATTGTTCAAGCTACAAGGCACCCAATTGCATCTCATCACATCTGATCATCCCCAGAATGATGGTCAAACTGAAGCTGTCAACAAGTGTTTGGAAACATATTTGAGGTGTTTTTCATTGGAAAGGAAAAATCAATGGGCTCAATGGTTACCTCTAGCTGAATGGTGGTACAACATTTTGTACCATACAACTACCCGCATGACTCCTTTTGAAGCAGTATATGGAAAAAATCCACCTTTAGTTCCCTCATATTTTCCAGGTGTCTCAAAGGTCCAGGCGGTTGAACAAAGGCTTACAGTTCGAGAGGCTATTCTCTGTACCCTCAAAGAGAATTTGGTCATGGCCCAGAATCACATGAATTAACAAGCATATCAAGGTTGCTTTGAATGTCAATTCACAAAAGGGGATCAAGTGTTTCTTTGACTGCAACCTTACAAGAAAAATTCCCTTAAGGATGACCATTGTCAGAAACTAGCGCCCAAATTTATGGTCCTTATATCTTTATCAATCATGTGGGATAGGTGGCCTATTAGTTAGCTTTTCCTAGTCATTCTAAGCTCCATCATGTTTTTCATGTTTCCTTCTTAAAGAAGGTGATTGGAACTAAGTGCCAAAATCAAACCAACCTGAGTTGGATGAAGAAGGCTCCATTTGGATACAACCACAAGTCGTTTTGGACCAACGTGAGCATCATCAATGAACCATCAAGGAAGTGTTAGTCCACTGGAAAGATACAACTCCAGAAAATGCCACTTGGGAACCAACTACCATTATACAACAATTTCCCCATCTCAAGCCTTGAGGACAAGGTTGTTTTTAAGGGGGAGGACATGTCAGGGACCTAACCCCTCGCATAGGTAGAATAATATATTTCCATGTAACAAAGGTCAATATTAATAATGCCTAGCAATAAGGAAGAATAAGTCCAATGTAAGAAGACCTAATAGAAGCTTCTGCTTCTAGAAGGATCTTCCTCTAGATGGCTCTTTTGATAGAAATATTTAGTATAAATAAGAGTCAAGGGTATGATAGCTTTTGTCTTAGATATTATTTTAATCGAGATCTACTCTGCTGGAGGTTTCCCCCTCAAAGAGGCAAGTGAACATTGCTCTCAGTAATCAAATTTCTCTTTTTGGTGTTATTCTGGTATCATTTTGGTATTATTCTGGTGTTGTTATGGTTATATTGTTGTTCATCTGCCATTTCTAGCTAATTATTTTTGTTATGCATATTATTTTATATCTGGAATATTACATGTTTATTGTAAAAAGGCCTTGAGAGCCTCATTGTAATCATCTTCTGGTGAATGAGTGCAACCGTCACATCTCTTCTCAGAGATAAGCTGCCACCATTCTAGCAAGCTTGTTTTCCACTACATTTTAGAGTTTCATCTTATTTCCTTATTGAATAGAAACTAGTTTTACTATATATATGTTATTACATTTTAAGCATCTTTTGATAATAATCTATATTTATTTTGTTCTTCTCATAAAATCTCGATCAGTGGTATCAGAGTGGTCTTCTCCTTGTCATTCTTAATGCATGTCCCCAAAGAGGTCAGGGTACAAATAATTGGGTCTCGAGCTTGTTTCTCTTGAGGAAAAAATATCTCCCATGCCCAAGCGACCTCTCCTGGCTAGAGAAAATAAATATTACAAGAAATGAGATCCCTTAAACATATTGCTTGAGGAATCCCTTATGGAACATAGGAACAAGATGATGGATAGTTTTGCGCAAATCCTTCAATGGCTACCAATAGGCGACGTATCTTCCTCAAACGAAGGCATCGCCCCCTTCAAGGTACAAATCAACTTTGATATTCCTATATTTGAAGCTCAAATAGACACAGATGATGTAGACAAATGGTTGAATCTACTAGAAGGGTATTTCTCTTTCCATAACTTCTCAAATAGAAAGAAGATTACTTGTGCGCTCCTCAAAGTCATTCCCCATGTCAAATATTAGTGGGAAATTTTATGTGAGCAAAAGGAAACAAAGGAACCCTCATTATTTATAGTCACGGTCACCTGGGAGTCCTTCAAGGATGTTATTCAGGAACAATACTACATTGTTGAAATTTATGATGACCTGTATACAAAATGGACGACACTGCGACATGAAAGAGACCAAGTAGTGCTCGAGTTAAAAAATATCTTTCATACCTTGCGCACCAATATGGGTATCAAATATTTCGAGTGGCATATGGTGCTTAAGTATCGCGGAGGTATGAATAGATACATATAGGCCAAAATGGAGTTTTTGGACATCTCATCCTTGGGCGCGAACTATCGATATGTCATCAAAATTGAGCAAAAGCTCAAACAAAAGACACGACAATTTGGATCGAGGAACCCCTAATAGAAAAATCCAGGAAAGTGCGGCCCCAACTCGTAGAACAAAGGACAGAGAAAATACAAACTACCTCGGGACAACCAGTCCAGGCCACAAGAAAAGGACACCAAAAAGACAAATAAAGATACTGGAAAGTGGTGTGAATTTCATAAGATTCCCTAACATTGTTGATTGTCTCTCAAAGAAGTTGTTGGTGGCTGAGATGAAAGCATCTGAATCAGATGCGGGTTCTGACTCTAACTCAGAACCAGAAAGGGGGAGATTGATCATTGATGTAGAACTCAGTGCTATTGTTTCTACCACCAAGCTCCATCCCAGTGAACAAGACAATCTAGAGGAAGGCAAGCGCCTCCTTCATTCACAGATGTGGGTGTGGGTACCCCGCTTCACTTCATCGTTGATAGCGGTAGCCAGAAGAACCTCATCTCAATGGAGGTTGTCAAGCAACTTTCCCTGCTGACAGTGCCGCACCCATATCCCTACACCATCGGATGGCTCTGCCAAAGAAGTGACATCCACATCTGCCAACAATGTTGCTTGTAATACGACATCAATCCCTTCAAAGATGAGGTATTGTATGATGTTTCCCCTCTCAAAGTTTTTAATGTTATTTTCGGCCAACCATATTTATGGAAATGCCATGTTGTATATGATTCTAGGCCTCGCAGTGTTATTATTACTTTGAACAAGAAATTGTACAGGATACCATAGGCAGTCCCACCTAGTGTTATTTCCTTGATCTCTTCCCAGAAATGCAAGAAGGTAATCTCTCAGATGCAAAAGTTTGTCTTCTTCGTGATTCGCTCTCAGAATGAGTGAAATATCGTAGCCACATCCAGGATCTCCATGGTCGACCTCTCCACAGAGTAAAATAAAGTGGATAAGTTCATGGAAGCATACTCAGATATCTTTTCCTCACCTAATGAGGCACCTCTGCACTGTCAAGTTAAGAACCCCATTGATATGACCCCCGAGACACTACTTCCCAATGGGCCAATCTATCGCCTCTCTTTGTTATAGAATGAGGAGATCAATAAATAAATCCAATAACTTCTCCACAAGGGGCACATCCATCCTAGCTCATCACCTTGTGGGAGCCCAATTATGTTGATACATAAGAAATATGGAACATGGTGACTCTGCATTGATTATCGGGCCCTGAATAAAATCACAGTCAGAAATTGGTACCTGATTCCCTGAATCAACGACCTCCCTAATTATCTCATGAGGGACAAATAATTCAGTAATATTGATCTGAATTCTAGATACCACCAAGTCTCGATAGAACAGACAGATTTATGGAACACTGCCTTCAATTCCAAGGAAGTTCTTTTTGAATAGTTGGTCATGCCCTTTGTCTTGACAAATGATCCAACCACTTTCATGAGGATGATGGACGATATCCTGTGACCATTCACCAATAATTTTGTAGTGGTGTATATAGATGACATTCTCATTTACAACAATACTTTGGCAAAACATTTGCATCATATTCAGCAAGTTCTGGACACCCTGCGGTAGCACAAGCTATACTCCAACTTGGAAAAATGATCCTTCGACATGGACAGGTTCCATTACCTAGGATACATCATTCATCATTATGGTGTACATGTGGATCCAACCAAGATCCAAGTCATCTGTGACTGGCCATCCCCAACCACACTCACTAATCTTCGAAGCTTCTTGGGTCTTGCCAATTTCTACTGCAGGTTTGTGTTGGGATTATCCCATATTGCATGGGCCCTCAGCTAAGTAACCAAGGGTGGTGGTAAGGTGAAATTTGTGTGGGGATGGTCCCAACAACAAACGTTCGATGATTTGAAGAAGAGCTTGTGCTCAACCCCAGTTCTTTCACTACCGGACATGCAACATCCCTTTGATATCAAGACAGATGCTTTAGACTATGTTATGGGTGTCGTTCTCACTCAGAACAATGACCCCGTGGCCTATCATAGTGAGACACTATCATATGTTGTCCCTCAATAACCTACCTACGAAAAATAAATGTACTCCATTGTGAAATCCTGTCGCCAATGGATACATTACATTCTTCTGAAGGAGACAATCATCCACACTAATTATAAGCCACTGCAGTTCATGCAAACACAAGGAAAATTGTAGAATGACCACCATCAGAAGTGGTTCACATACTTGCAGTAATTCCATCTCAACATCAAGTATAAAACAAGAAGCACCAACTGTGTTATTGATTGCCTTTGCAGACAGCTGGTCATGGCACTCACCACAGTGATAGACTCTTGTGACCATGAGACCTCTAGATGGTCCCAACTCTATGAGACAGACCCAAAATTCACCGTGCCACCTACCAAATGTTGGTCACAAACGCAGTTCTCGCTAATTTCCATCTTCATGATGGGTTGTTGTGTCATCTGGTCCATATATGTGTTCCATCAAGTCAGCGAGTGAAGCTGATCTGGGAATCCCACTATAGATGGGTGGCAAGAAACTTCGACGTCAAAAATATAGTGGCAATGTTGTAGAAACATTTCTACTTTACAAAACTTCGACCGTAGGTCAACAAGTATATCAAGCCCTACACTACCTGCCTACAAGGACATGGGAATCCATCTTCATGGACTACATGTTGAGCCTACTATCCACCAAGCAGGGAAATGACTATGTTTTTGTTGTTGTTGATCGCTTTTCTAAGATGGCAATTATGGACGCTTGCAAGAAGAGCATCACAGCAGAGGCCACGAACAAGCTCTTCCTTGAATGAGTCTGGGTACATTTTGGAATACCACAAGCCATTGTCTTAGATTGGGATAGTCGATTTCTTAGCACATTCTGGTCAAGCCTTTGGTCACAACTAGACACCAAACTCAACAAATCCACGATCTTCCAGCCCCAGGCAGATAGCCAAACCTAGGTCGTAAATCAAATGATTGTGTATCTCCNACATAGCTACAACTAAGCCCTGGAGAGCTCAACTGGCCATAGCCCCTTTCAGGTGGGGTTGGGATTCCAACCATTGGGTCCCATGGATGTCGCACTACCCCTTGCGGTCACCTTGGCCAACTCATCTCCTACTCCAATTGAAGATAACAAATACACCCGGTTCATTGAGCAGATCCATCACATCTTCCAACAGGTTCAAGATATCCTATAGAAATCTAATGACAAGTACAAGTAGTGCCATGATCAACACCGGGTGCCTCATAAGTTTTAGGTGGGTGACAAATTTTTGTTTCATTTGCAGAAAGAACGCCTTACCAGACCCCATCGGAAGCTCACCCACTATGTTATGGGTCCTACACCATCACCAAGGGTATGGGTGATAATGATTTTGAGCTCAACATTCCTCCTTTCCTTGGCCTGCACCCAGTGTTCAACATGGATCTCCTTCGACCTTATTTCCCACCATTATTGGAAACCTCAGAGATAGAAGAACATGTTACAGGTATGAAATAACTGAGAGGGGGGGGGTGAATCAGTTA